>JAYESA010000015.1:83488347-83704345 GCA_036927795.1 Iris macrosiphon | reverse complement strand
TTATTTTATAAAAACGAGTATAGATGAGTGATTCAAACCGAAATATGGCTAGAATGTGCGTTGATCGGTGAGAACGAGTATAGATGGATGATTCTAACAGAAATATAGCATAAAAGTGGCATATATTTGTAGAAACGAGTATTAAAATATGATATAATCAAAATAAGGTATCAAATATCATAGAATGGTTAAAACGAGTGTAAATGAGTAATTCTAACCGAAATACGTATAGAATGAGCGTAGAATGCTGAAAAGATGTTTAAATTGTTAATTTTGACCAAAATATAGAATAATGGAAACAAGTATATATTGGTGATTCTAATTGAAATATAATATATAATGAGCATAAAATGGTTAAAACGAGCATCGATGGATTATTCTAACCGAAGAATAGGTAAGTTTGATGAAAATGAGTATAGATGGGTGATTCTAACCGAAATTGTAGTGTAGAATAAGCTTAAAAGGTGAAAACAAGTATAAATAGGTTATTCTAACTGAAATATGGAATATAATGATTGTAGAATAATAAAAATGAGTTTCAAGGGGTGATTCTAACCAAAATATGGTATAAAATAAGTGTATAATAGTAAAAATGAGCATCTGGTGATTCTAACCGAAATTACGGTTTAGAATGGACATAAAATGGTGAAAACGAGTATAGACAAGTGATTCTAACCGAAATATGGTCCTAGGTTGGTGAAACGAGTATAGAAATATAATTCTAACCGAAATAAGGTATCAAATGCTCGTAAAATGGTGAAAACGAGTATAGATGGGTGATTCTAATTGAAATATGATATAGAAGGAGCGTAGAATGGTTAGAGAGAGTATCGATGGGTGATTCTAACCAAAATATAGTATAGAATAGGCATATATTGATGAAAATGAGTATATTTGGGTGATTCTAACCAAAATTATGGTATATAATGAGCTTTGTTTGGTGAAAACATGTTTTGATTGGTGATTCTGAGCAAAATCTGATATAAAATGGACGTAGAATAGTGAAAACGAGTATAGTTGGCTGTAAAATATGATATAGAATGAGCATAGAATGGTTAAAACGAGTTGGATGGGTGATTCTAACCAAAATATGGTATAAAATAAGTGCATGATGGTGAAAACGAGCATATTGTGATTCTAACTAAAATTATGGTATATAATGGGTATATAATAGTGAAATCGTGTATCGACATGTGATTATAACCGATATATGGTTTATAACTATCCTAGGTCGGTAAAACGAGTATAAAAATATGATTCTAACCGAAAAAGCTATTAAATGCTTGTAAAATGGTAAAAACGAGTATAAACGAGTGATTCAAATCGAAACATAGTATGATATGATCGTTGAATGATGAAAACGAGTCTAGATCGTTGATTGTAATCAAAATATAGTATAAAATAGGGGTAGAATCATAAAAGCGAGTATATAAGGATGATTCTAACAGAAATATGGTGTATAATGTACGTAGATCGATGAAAATGAGTAAAAATGGGCAATTCTAACTGAAATATGGTATAAAAGTGGCACAGATTTGTGGAAAATAGTATTGAAATATGATTATAATCGAAATAAGGTATCAAATGATCGTAGAATGGTGAAAACAAGTATAAATGATGATTCTAATCAAAATATGGTATAAAACGTGTAGAATAGTGAAAATAAGCATAGATGTATGATTCTATCGAAATTATAGTATAGAATGGGCGTAGATGTAAAAACAAGTATAAACGTGTGATTCTAACCGAAATAGAATATATAACCGTCCTAGATTGGTGAAAAGAGTATAAAAATATGATTTTAACCGAAATAAGGTATGAAATGCTCGTAAATTAGTGAAAACGAGTATAAACGAGTGATTCGAACTGAAACATGGTATAATATGATCGTAGAATAATAAAAACGAGTCTAGATCATTGATTCAAATTGAAACATGGTATAAAAAGGGGTAGAATTATGAAAGCGAGTATAGATGAGTGATTCTAACCGAAATATGGTATATAATATACGTAGATTAGGGAAAAAAATGAGTATAGATGGGTGATTTTAATCAAAATAAGGTATAAATGTAGCATAGATTTATGGAGAACGAGTATTAAAATATGATTATAATCCAAAATAGGTATCAAATACTCATAGTATGATGGAAACAAGTATAAATGAGTGGTTCTAATCGAAATATGTTATAGAATGAGCGTAGAATGCTGAAAACATGTTTAGATCGGTGATTGTAACCGAAATATAGTATAAAACTAACGTAGATTAGTGAACACGAGTATACATGGTGATTCTAACTGAAATATGATATAGAATGACCATAGAATGGTTAAAACGTGTATAGATGGGTGATTCTAAGAAAAATAATAAAAATAAGTTTAGATCTTTGATTCTAATCAAAATATGGTATAAAATATGGGTATAATCATGAAAATGAGTATAGATGAGTGATTCTAACCAAAATATGGCTAGAATGTGCGTTGATCGGTGAGAACAAGTATAGATGAATGATTCTAACGGAAATATGGCATAAAAGTGGCATAGATATGTGGAAATGAGTATTGAAATATGATATAATCGAAATAAGGTATCAAATAACGTAGAATGATAAAAATAAGTATAAATGAGTAATTCAAACCGAAATACGATATAGAATGAGCGTAGAATGCTGAAATGTGTTTAGATTGGTAATTTTGACCAAAATATGGTATAAAACGGACGTAGAATAGTGGAAACAAGTATATATGGGTGATTCTAACTGAAATATGATATAAATTGAGCGTAGAATAGTTAAAATGAGCATCGATGGATTATTCTAACCGAAGAAAAGGAAAGATTGATGAAAACGAGTATAGATGTGTGATTCTAATCAAAATTATGGTGTAAAATGCGCTTAGATTGGTGAAAACAAGTATAAATAGGTTATTCTAACTGAAATATGGAATATAATGATTGTAGAATAATAAAAACGAGTATGGATGGGTGATCCTAACTAAAATAGGGTATAAAACAAGTGTATAGTGGTGAAAATGAGCATCTGATGATTTTAACCAAAATTATGGTGTAGAATGGGTGTAGAATGGTAATAAAGAGTATAGACATGTGATTCTAACCAAAATATGATATATAACTTGCCTAGATTGGTAAAACGAGTATAGAAATATGATTCTCACCGAAATAAGGTATCAAATGCTCGTAAAATGGTGAAAACGAGTATAGATGGATGATTCTAATTGAAATATGGTATATAATGAACGTAGAATGGTTAGAACAAGTATCGATGGGTGATTCTAACCGAAATATGGTGTAGAATAGGCATAGATTCGTGAAAAAGAATATATATGGGTGATTCTAACCAAAATTATGGTATATACTAGAATGGTAAAAACGAGTATTGTTGGGTGTGAAATATGATATAGAATTAGCATAGAATGGTTAAAACGAGTATGGATGAGTGATTCTAACCAAAATATGGTATAAAATAATAGTATTTTGGTAAAAATAAGCATCTAGTTATTCTAACCGAAATTATGGTGATGAATATGTGTAGAATGGTAAAAACATGTATCGACGTGTGATTTTAACCGAAATATGGTTTATAATTGTCCTAGGTTGGTAAAACGAGTATAGAAATATGATTTTAACCGAAAAAGCTACTAAATGCTCGTAAAATGGTGAAAACGAGTGATTCAAATTGAAACATAGTATAATATGATCGTTGAATAATGAAAATAAGTCTAGATCGATTGTAAAAAAAATATAGAATAAAATAGGGGTAGAATCATGAAAGCGAGTATAGAAGGGTGATTCTAAAAGAAATATGGTATAGAATGTACGTAGATCGGTGAAAACGAGTAAAAATGGGCGATTCTAACTGAAATATGATGTAAAAAGGCACAGATTTGTGGAAACTAGTATTGAAATATGATTACAATTGAAATAAGGTGTCAAATGCTCGTAGAATGGTGAAAACATGTATAAATGAGTGGTTCTAACCGAAATATGGTATAGAATATTTGTGGATTGCTAAAAAATATTTAGATCCATGATTCTAACCAAAATATGGTATAAAATGGACGTAGAATTATGAAAACGAGTATAGATGGGTGATTCTAACTAAAATATGATATATAATGAGTTTAGATTAGTTAAAATGAGTATAGATATATGATTCTAACCAAATTATGGTATAGAATACATCATAGATTGATAAAAATGACTCTGGATGGATGTTTCTAAATGAAATTATGGTATAGAATGAGGTTAGATTGGTGAAAACAAGTATAAATATGTGATTCTAACCGAAATATGGAATATAATCAACGTGGAAGGATGAAAATGAGTATAGTTGGGTAATTTTAACCGAAATATGGTATAAAACGTCTAGAATGGTGAAAATGAGTCAAGATTTGTGATTCTAACCAAAATTATAGGATAAAATGGGCATAGATGGTAAAAACGAGTATAGACGTGCGATTCTAACCGAAATATAGTATATAACTGGCCTAGATTGGTGAAACAAGTATAAAAATGTGTTTCTAACCGAAATAAGATATCAAATGCTCGTAAATTAGTGAAAATAATTATAAATGAGTGATTCGAACTAAAATATGGTATAATATGATCGTAGAATGATGAAAACGAGTCTAGATCATTGATTCTAATCAAAATATGGTATAAAAAAGGGATAGAATTGTGAAAGTGAGTACATATGAGTGATTTTAATCAAAATATTGTATAGAATATGCTTAGATTGGAGAAAAATAAGGTATAGATTTAGCGTAGAATGCTGAAAATATGTTTAGATCGGTGATTCTAACCAAAATATAGTATAAAACGGACGTAGAGTGATAAAAATGAGTATATATAGCGATTCTACCTGAAATATGATATAAAATGACCATAAAATGGTTAAAACGAGTATAGATGGATGATTCTAAGCAAAATATGGTATAGAATATGCCATAGACTGATAAAAATGAGTATAGATGGGTGATTCTAACTAAAATTATTGTAGAAGCATGAAAAATATGCTGGGGAATTATACGCATAAAACCCCCAACATGCATGAAGCCCACGTAAAACAGAGCTCCAGCACTGTGTGGCGTAAAAATATGACTTCAGAGCCATTAGCGTACAACAGAGCTTCAACGCTGTTCAGCGTAAAATAGAGCTCCAGAATAACCCGCGTAAAGTAGTACTTCCAGACTGCTCTGGCGTAAAAGGGTTGATACATCGCCACTCCGGCGTAAAACCTGTCTGCTTTTAATGCAGCGAAAAATTGTACGAGGAACTCTTCGTATTCCTCGAATGAACCTGTCAGACGAAGCAGTGAACCTGACTCCTGACAAAGAGTACTGCACGACGATTGAGAGGACGGCTGTAATAATGATTCTGCACAGAGCCCCAGATTATCGTTTAGTGACATAGACCTTGATATAAGTTATTTTTACGCATTCAAGGAATACGCTGCCTATTCTACACAGGCAGAGATGAGCTTTTATGCTCAAGATGAGACAAAATCAGATGCCACGTCAAAAGCTGTTCTTCGAACAGAACTCGAGGCACGTCTCTGCATTTAATGCACGAGATTTGGTTCTATTTTTAATGACTGGGAGAGCTAAAATTATGGCTAATATGCTCACGTCACCATCCTGGCATTTTACGCCAACCAGGCTATTTTCAGCTATAGGAGTACGCCGTATGCTATCTCCTCAAAATACGCCGACCTGGCTATTTTCAACTATAGGAGTACGCCGTATGCTATCTCCTCGAAATACGCCAACTCAGGCTATATTTGCCAAGGTACGTGATAAGGCTACTTGGCCCAGAATACGCTCAAGACATCAGTCAGCAAGGATAATTGGCTATCTTTACGCCGGTTACCTATCTATGCAGCATCAAGCTTTACGCAGCTATTTGGCTTTTATGCCAACATACAGCTATTTGGCTTTTATGCCAGCAGACAGCTACTTGACTTTTATGCCATCAAGATAGCTATTTGGCTTTTACGCCATCAGAACAGCTATTTGGCTTTTACGCCAACAAGACAACTACTTGGCTTTTACGCCAGCGAGACAATTATTTGGCTTTTATGCCAACCTTCTCTACGCGAGGGGCAGTTACCTACGTGGCTTGCATGCCGTGATTTTCGATGAGCGATTATATGCGTTACCTCATAATGGAACACACGTCACACACAGATTCAGGAGATCATTCATACGTGGGTAGCAGTTATTATAACCGCCGCGTAAAAGGTGCAGCTCTCTCCGCTGTTCGATTTCTACGCCGACTGGTCAGTTACTGTGACCGAACTCTATAAATAGAGATTTTTGGCCACAGGAGACAGGGGTCAAGGTGAAGATCAAGAGGTCGAAGGGTCACATAGAGAGGTCAAGAGCAGAGGTCAAGGTCAAGATCAGAGAGAGAGCACATCCAGAGAGTGTTGATTGACTACTTTGGCAACGAGAGTTCAATCCCTCCTGCAGTCTTTGAAGCTTCTTCTCCGTCTTCTACAGCACTTCTTCGTCATCGTGTGGTCCAAGGGACAAAGTGATCGACCGCATATTAGACTCCTATAGCAATATTTCCCCAGAATTAATTTTTGTACTTAACATCCTCGTATAGGATTAATTGTACTTCTTTTTCTTGTTTGTAAATAAAGAAAGGGTTTCGTATAAACCTAGTTTCAATTTCTTTCGTTTATCATCAAACACAAGATGGCGACTCTGCTGGGGACTACTTTCTCATCTGACGAGAAAGTCATTGCTCAATACGATGTTGTATCCGTCGGATCAATAAAGAAGACTCTGGTCGTCCAGTTCGACCAATCTGCTTATGAAGACATGCTTCGCGCAGGGGGTGGCTCTCGTTCCCTCTCTGTCCAGGACAACAGGAAGCTGCGTAAAGTATGGATGCCCCGGACATCCCCTACCCTTCCTGTAGGCTCTCTCTCTCCGACCAGCAAGGTTGTGACAACGCAACCTATGCGCCCTGCACGTAAAACTTTGTCTCCCGTCTGTGACATGGCAGACAAAGCTTCTGGCAATGCCTTAGCGCCAATCCAGAAGTCTAAACCTATGCGCCCTGCGCGTAAAACTTTGTCTATCGTCTGTGACGTGGCAGACAAAGCTTCTGGCAATGCCTCAGCGCTATTCCAGAAGTATAGACCGCACCCTGCACGTAAAACTTCGTCTCCCGTCTGTGACGTGGCAGACAAAATTTCTGACAAGGCCCCAGCGCCAGTTCAGAAATCTTAAACGCACCCTGCGCGTAAAAATATATCTCCCATCTACGATGAGGCAGATGGTCCCTTCGATTATCGCAAGGGAAAACAAGTGGCAAATCTTCCAACCTCTAGACTTTTACGCCATCAAGAGAAGAATTTGCCCGCTCTTCAGAATACGCATGACACTGGAGGACGTTTGAGGACTTCCTCAGTTTTACGCCAACCTGTACAAAGCTCCAGATTATGCCAGGACAAGTTCCTCAGCGTAAAAAAGACCCGGTTCACGGGAACATACACTCCTCAGACGGATGACGGATCGCATGCTACTCACATAGCTGAACTGCTGTATTCTTATGGCAGGGAGAGAGTTATGGTTCCCAATCTCCGTACCCCAACTGATGTAAAAAGGCAAAATAAGCCTTCTTCTTCTTCTTCTGTTAAACCCCCTGATTTGCGTGATTTTCTGATCCAGAAACGCAAAGACAAGGGATCTCCTGACATGTCTATTACACCCCCTAGGGAGCATTGTTGTAATAGCCATAAAGTTGTAGTTAACTACTGCTGCTCTAAGGCAAAACGGTCAGTTTTTGACCGGTTGAACTACTCTTTGCCTCTATAGGAAGAAGATCCGACATTCGCATCAGTAAACATGGCTTCACACATTCCTAGAGGAAGGTCAAGTTAAAGACGTCACCCCTCTAGAACTCCAAGCCAAAGGAGATTTGACAGGCTCCTTGAGAATATTGAAGCAGGTGTCTTTCGAAATACTCGCTCGAGGTTGCGACAATCGGCTTCATATTCCTCCAATTCTGACACTGAGGGTCGCCAGTTTCCTGGAAGTGATGCTGAAAGTATAGACTCAATCTCTACAGAGATCTATACGAATCCCTCAGTAGCACCCAGAGAAATGGGAGTTTATGCCATTGGAGATGAACATGAAGAGGCTTCCCTATCAGGAAGTACTGAGTAATGCATCGCTGTATTGGAAACATCGCTGAAAGAGATGCATTCCATGATGGAGAATATGCACCAGATGATGGTGACTCAACATGCAGCGGCTATAGCTCAAGCATCGGTTCCTCCAACTCAACTACGTGTGGGAGTGGACATACCACCATCCAACACAAGCCAGGAGCCTGCTCCAAATCAAGAGTCAACGGCTCCTCAACCTCTCAACCCAGAGAATGTATTACCTCCTGTTGGAGTTACAATACAACCGACCTCTCACCTCTCTGCGGTCCCTTTCCCAGCTGAAGATCCGATACAGGCAGTTCGGGAATTGAAAGCCTAATTTGATACCTTGAAGCATAAGGATCAGCTCAAGAAGTTGGGCATCAACCAGCCTTACCCAGCTATCTGGGACGAGATCCCTTTCCCACCAAAATATAAACCACAAGCTATGGTTTTGTTTGAGGGAAAGACGTCACCAAGCCAGTACATGAACTACTTCAGCATGATGACGGTATTGTTGCAAGGGAATGATGCCCTTCTTACTCGAGTATTTAAGGGCTGTCTGTCTGGAGTGGCCTACCAATGGTACCGTAGTCTTGCGGACAACTGCATTACTTTTTTTGAAGACTTCAAGACTCTGTTCTTTGCTCGATTCTATGAAGGAGGGATGGACATGTCTATGTCCTTGCTCATCGAAGTGAAGCAGAAGGAGAAAGAGAACGTTCGTACTTTCATTGAACATTTTTATCAGGCCACTTTGCAGATGCCTCCCGGAGTTCCAGATTCAGCCTTGGTGGACATTTGCAGGAAGAACCTGCTCCCACTAATCTCAGTATTTATAGGACCATATCAGTTCCATGACTGGCCCTCGTTTATCATCTCAGCGGTAGCCGCTGAAGATAACAGTCAGAAGGCGCGTGACAATGGAATCATGATCTCAACCTCTGAAAGAGGGAAGCGGTCATCCTCCAATAGCGACCATCCTCGTGGTTCCAAAGGAAAAGAAGCTCTGGCGATCAACACGTCCAGGCAATATACTCCAGGGACTACGTAGACGAATCCTGGGACTTCCAGGCCTAAAAAAGAATATTCTTTCGACGACGATGACATTCCGAGCATATTCGATTGTCTAGTCAAAAGTGGCAAGCTCACCCTCCCCGAGGTAAAGCGACCCAATGAAGTCGGCAGTACCAATAACCCTAAGTATTGCATTTTCCACAGGTACATACATCATCCCACGAGGGCATGTTATGTACTAAAAAGGAAAATCTAGGAG
Organism: Iris macrosiphon; assembly: GCA_036927795.1. NCBI lineage: Eukaryota > Viridiplantae > Streptophyta > Magnoliopsida > Asparagales > Iridaceae > Iris > Iris macrosiphon. The sequence goes on along the minus strand of JAYESA010000015.1, from coordinate 83,694,892 downwards.
TTGATCGATGCCAAGGCCATCACTCTGCGTAATAGCGAGAAGACGGTCACCGCCAACATGATCTCTCTCCAATTCGGCAATCTGCCCCCTCAAGAAGTCCCGGATGGTGTAGTACCTATTCTCCGGACGATGATGAACATTGTTAATCTCCCTCCGACCAGGGGTCAAAATCATGACCTAGTACCCCTAACTACCCAGCGTGGTGAGATTATGTGGGTTCATTCTGATCTGGTGTCAGAGATTGAGGAAGAGACTTAAGCTGCTAAGGCTAAGTCTAAAAAGAACTCAAGTATAAACCATGTCATATGGTTGTAATATCCCTGACATCAGAAGAAGAGGCTTTGGCTACTGGAACCCGTTCAGGGAAAGCCTACCTCAAGGACTATGGAGGAAATCAGAAAGAAGCGACGGCAGACACTTCAGCTGCCAAACTTCCAGAGCATGAACCTGTCATACCAGAGGCAGGTCCTTCTAGACCGACTTCGGCGGACAAGGGCAAGCAAAAAGAAGTTCATTTTGATAAACCTTTAAAGAATATTCAAAACAAAGGTTTAGAGAAACCACATAACTTCGACATCCTGGCCCAATTGGCTAATACTCCAGCCAGATTGTCCATTTTTGAGCTACTCAGGCTATCCAAAGATACTCTTCAAGCCTTGAGTGAAGCTTTAATGCAGGAGGATGTATGCTTGACTCAGCTTAAGTCCCCCGACAAAGAGCCTGTGGCATGTCCTCAATGCCATAGTGTGATGGAAGTGGTCCCTAATATCACTTTCACTCAAGAGGACATGCTGTTGAAACATAACAAGCATGACAGGCCTCTTTACTACACCGGATACGTCGGCTCCATAGAATTAGACCGGATTCACATAGATCCGGGATCGTCGATCAGCATTATCCCTCATAGTCTGCTCAGACCGTTGAGAATTCCTACAAGCGAACTGGCTTACACCACCACTACAATCGTGGGCTTCAACGTCAGAAAAAGTAAGCCGTTGGGAAAGATTCGTCTGAGGATCCAGATTGGGGACCTTAGATCAGTGGCTACATGCTACGTCATTGAATCGGAGGTGTCCTACAATATTCTGTTGGGCAGACCATGGATCCACGATCACAATATTGTTCCTTCAACTCTATATAAATGCTTCAAATATGTAGACCCTCAAGGGACAGTAAGGACGGAGTTTGCTGATCTCAACCCTTTCAAAGGAGTTGAGTCCTACTATTCTGATGCCATATTGTACACCCAAGACTACATGAAAGAGGTGTCAGGCAGGACGGAGGAGGAATCCCACCGGGAGCCAGGAGAACCCTCTGCTGAGCAACCTCTGTCAATCCAGGTGAAAGGGCGGACTACCCGTCCGAAAGTTATGGAACCCATGGCTATCCCCTTAGGCAAAACCAAGTCAGGAGGAGCAAGTGATCCCCTAGTGATCACTCTGAACCAGAAGTCTCCACCTTTGGTCATCAACCTTAGGCGCAGCACGCAGCCGACTGATGTAAATACAACCGGGAACGTGGTTTCTGACGATAATAAAGATTCTCTTTTCCAGTATACTGACGCTCAATTTTCTGATCAGGAAACCTCCCCCCATAACGATATAGAGCATATAGCACAAAAATTCTTGGAAGCTATAGACTCCTATCATCCGTATGTGTAGAAAGTAGCGTCAACATCTAATGTCATTATGACATACGGGCCACATGAAGATTCTATCTTTATTATCCCGCCTACTCGCAACAATCAGCATCCAATAGTCTTCGGTCGCATGCGGAACAGACCGATTGTACAAGAAGATTCTCATGAGTTCAATGCTAGGAAAATGCAGGTTCACAGATATAGCCCACATGCTTTGAAGATTATGCAAAGCATGGGTTATGACCTGAAGTCAGAGCCAGGCCTCAACTATGGGAAAGGCAGGCGAATGCCGTTGCATGGTGATCCCTACTGTCAACGAACTCACTTCGGATTAGGGTATACCATGTCTCTTGCAACTTCTGAGTCAAGTAAGGATACCATTTTCTCTTCTCAGGATGGTTCATTGTCCTCCGGCTCATATGCTGATCTCGAACGAGTATTGTCAGCAAATACGGTATTGACAGATTCTCTCGAAGCAGAAGAACAAGAATCTGAACCGTTTGAAAATAAATCCTGGGCACAACAAATGGATACACAATGGGAACTTCGATTCGAGCAGAAAGAACCGTCCACTGAAGATAAAGTTGTCCAAGTCGATGTTGGGGATGAATTTTTACCAAAGCCGATATTTATCAGTAACAATCTTTTCGAAGAAGAAAAGGAAGAGATAATCCGACTGATAAAAGAGTATATCGACGTCTTTGCGTGGAATTATGAAGATATGCCAGGTCTCGATCCAAAAGTGGCTACCCATAAACTCAACATACTGCCCAATTCGAAGCCTGTGAAGCAACACCAACGCCGGTTCTGCCCGGATATGATGGATGCCATTGAAGCTGAAATCAAGAAGTTGGTAGCTTGCGGGTTTATCCGGGAAGAATAAACATCCTGATTGGGTCGCCAATGTTGTCCCAGTCATGAAAAAAAGTGGGAAAGTTTGCATTTGCATCGACTTCCGAGATCTCAATGCGGCTTGCCCCAGGGATGAGTTCCCTCTTTCCATCACAGACGTCATGATCGACAATACCTGCGGTTTTGAGCGCATGTCTTTCATGGACGGATTTTCAGGATACAATCAGATTAAGATGGATCCTGAAGACGAGAAGCATACTGCCTTCCGTACACCACTGGGGGTATATTGCTACACAGTCATGCCTTTTGGATTGAAGAATGCCGGGGCTACATATCAGCGAGCTATGAGTAACATATTCCATGAGCATCTACACAAGACGATGGAATATTACGTAGACGACATCGCTGTCAAAAGCCGCCTCAAGGGTACTCACATCCAAGACTTGAAGACAGTGTTCGAGTTGATGCGCCAATATCAACTCAAAATGAACCCTACAAAGTCCTTCCTCGATGTATCCAGTGGCAAATTCTTAGGATTTGTCATCACCGCTAAAGGCATTCAAGTTGACCCTGATAAAGTAAAGGCTATCCTAGAAATGCGACCACCCCGCAATCTGAGAGAACTCAGGGGATTTCAAGGTCGCCTAGCTTATATCAGGAGATTCATTTCTAACCTTTCTGGGAGATGTCAACCATTTTCCCGTCTGATGAAGAAAGGTGTGTCATTCGTGTGGGACGAAGCCTGTCAGCAAGCGTTCAATGACATCAAATGCTATCTTACTAATCCTCCAGTTCTGGTGCCTCCCGTCATAGGAAGACCATTTTTGCTGTATGTTCGAGCAATGGATCATTCTTTAGGGGCTCTCCTCGCACAAAAGAACAATGAGGGTCATGAACAGGCTATCTACTACCTAAGTAGGATGATGGTCGGAGCTGAACACCGGTACAATCCAGTGGAAAAAGAATGCTTGGCCCTAATATTCGCCATTCAGAAGATGCGACATTACGTAACGGGCCAAACTATTCATGTCATCTCCAGGATCAATCCTCTTCGGGTATTGATGAATAAGCCGAGCGTCCTTAATTCCCGACTCGCGACTTGGGCGATGTTACTAACACCGTATGATATGGTGTACGTCCCTCAGAAGTCCATAAAGGGTCAAGCCTTGGCTAATTTCTTAGCTGCTCATCCGATTCCGGAAACCTCTAAACTATACGAGGACATTCCCGACAAAGCTGCAGAATGTAATTCTGCAATGGAAGGTGATACATGGCAGCTATTCTTCGATGGCGCCTCCAAGACTGGTCCCAAGGGAAATGTGGTTTCAGGAGTAGGAATTATCCTAGTAACTCCTGACAAACTCGTCATCTATCGAGCATATTCTCTTAGCGAACCCTGCTCTAACAATGTGGCGGAGTATAATGCTCTACTAATCGGGCTTCAAGTCGCTAAAGAATTGGAGGTCGAATACCTGGAAGCTTTTGGTGATTCTCAGCTGATCGTCAATCAGGTCAGGGGAGTATATGAAGTCCGTAATCCAGACCTCATTCCTTATCACCAAGCAACGATCGAGATAGCCATATCTTTTAAAGGATTCTTCCTAGAACATGTGCCTCGATCTCAAAATTTGGAAGTTGATGCTCTGGCCAGTCTAGCTGCAGATCTAGCCATTCCTATAAGAAGGTAGAATTCAGTGATCCTTCTCAACAGAGACCTATTCTGTATGAAAAATAACTTTCACATAGAACGCAGCTACACCGTAAACACGGTCCCTCCAAAGAGAGATTGGAGAAGTCCCTTTATAGACTTCGTGTCATACGAAATCTTACCAGAGGATCCTAAAGAAGCAGTATCTATCAAAAGACGATCACTACGTTTCTATTTTGATGCTTCTTCACAAAGTCTATATCGCCGAACATACGATGGACTACTGCTACGATGTCTCTCCGATGATGATGCAAAGTGGGTTATCCGTGAAGCTCATGACGATGTATGTGGAGCACATCAACCCGGTCCTAAGTTACAGGATCATTTCAGGAGGATGGGTTACTACTGGCCTACTATGATTGCAGATGCCGTGAACTATGCAAGACAATGCAAAGCCTGTCAGGTTCATGGGGATTTTATACATCAGCCTTCTAAGTATCTACATCCTACCATTACATCATGGCCCTTCGAAGCATGGGGTATGGATATCATTGGTCCTATTCACCCGTCGTCTTCTAGAGGACATCGGTTCATATTGGCTATCACCGACTATTTCTCCAAATGGGCGGAGGCGGTCCCCCTTGCTGAGGTAAAGACATCCAACATGGTCAGCTTTATCAAGCACCATGTAATTTATCGCTTTGGGATACCCCGAAGGATAATTCATGACAATGGGCCCCAATTCATCAGCCAAGCGTTTTACCGATTTTGCGATAAGAATCGAATACAAAATATGGCCTCTACGACATATAATCCGGCTGCTAATGGTTTGGTGGAAGCCTTCAACAAAACCATCATCAAACTCTTGAAGAAGTTCGTCTCTTCGAACAAAAGAGATTGGAATGAGAAGCTGGGAGAATGCCTCTGGGCATACCGCACAACGGTACAAACACCGACGGGTTGTACCCTATTCTCATTAGTCTACGGGTGTGAAGCAGTTCTTCCCATTGAAATCCAAATTCTGTCACTCAGAATAGCAGTGGCTAATGAGTTGACTCAGAAAAATAATGATCGACTACGGCTTCAAGAGCTAGAAGGATTAGATGAGAAACGCGTTCAAGCTCAATAGCACATTGAGCTCTACCAGGCACGCATTTCCAGAGCTTTTAATTAAAAAGTGAAGGAAAGAGTGTTCAAAGTTGGTGAGCTAGTTTTAGCTGTGAATAGGCCAATGATCATCACGCACAAAAGTAAGGGTAAATTCCAGCCCAAATGGGAGGGCCCTTATATGATTGAAACGATGTTTTCAAACGGCGCTTATAGATTAGCCAAGCCTAATGGAGATCTGATAATGGCTCCTATCAACGGCAAATTCCTGAAGAAGTACTATGCTTAATCTCCCTTACTTAAACGGAGTATGGTGAAGATCTCATTCTGACGATACTACGTACAAAGACTGGTTGGATCATATTCTATCATATTTTTATGACCTCTGAATAGATATGTTTAACTAATTTGGAACTTTAAAGCCTATCACGTCCATATTACCTCTGATAGTGTTTTGTATACAAATTTAGCTGGATCATATTCTATCATGTCCATATAACCTCTGAATAGATATATCCAGTTGAAACTTACCGAAGGTATATCACGTCCATATTACCTCTGATATCACTTTCATCCTAGCCTATCATTTATATCCTAAAAATAATGGATCCACAAAGTCAGAAGAAGCCTCTTTATTATCTCCGGGAAAGCAAATTACAAAAGAAGCAAAAAAAATACATCATTGGGGAGGAGCACTTAAATTGCGAATCTGTCGCGCCAAAGCAACCATCCTCTCATTCCTAGAGTTCAAGATATTAGCGCGAGCCTGTTCCAGTCGTGCCTCATCATCACTCAAGCGAGATAGTTCGGACCGAGCATCAACAAAACCGGCACGGATGACACTCGCCTGTGTCAAGTTTTGCTGAGCTGTCTCCATTTGGCCCTTCAGCACACCTCGAAATGCTGATGTTTTGAGAGCCTGCTCCCTTGCCTGAACGAGTTTAGCTTCCAATTTGCGAACCCGTGCTTCATTTTCCGTACATTCGGCCTCGCACTTAGCTAGCTGGGGAATGACCTCCACCAAGATGGCCTGCTCTTCATCCATCTCTTGCTGCTGTGCCTGGATGAATTTGCTCAGAGATTCCATCTGCTCAGCAAGCTTCGCAATTAAGGAGTCATACTCGGCCTGAACCATATCATCGACGCTGACTCGAGATAGTTGTAAATATTCGTTAATGGGTTATTCTAAACCATTAACTATTTGCTCCAGCGCATCAGCTCTTCCAGCGTCGTTGAAATTTCTAATCGGCGTTATCGCAAGCTGGGAGGACGTTAATAGAGTATCAAAGCCCAGGTTCTTCTCCAGTACCATGGAAATCAACTCCTTCAAAGTGCGGTAGAATAGGCTGGTATATTGTTCAACCAGCATATCGAAGATCGGATGCACGCTGGAAGTGGCTGCGATACCGGGAAATCTCCTTTCAGGGATGACCGCGGAGGATGTTGCCACGGCCGTTGCCTCTACAGATAGTGCAACAAAAGAGAGAACACCAGCAATGGTTGAAGTTGGTGGCGTACTCAATAAAGGAGGCACAGTCGTGATGATGAGCTCATCCTCCTCCGATGTAATTTGAACTACTGTTGGCGAGACGACACCTGAAAATTTTATGGATGAAGGATCGGCAGCTTCGAAGTAGTCTTCTTCGACCTCGAACGCCGCCGTTTCATCAGCCGGATCCGCAACAAAGTCAGAGGTTGTGTCGACTCCGCCCTCCCCAGAGATGTCTTTGCCTGAAAAGGAGACAAGAGAAAATTAATATCAATTTTATGTTAATTTTCCTAACAGAAGCGTAAAGACAATATTTACCCATGGCTGATGGTATGTATGTTGCGTCCGCAGCCTGTACAGCTAAATCATTTCTTAATGATGCTAAGCAAGCTGTCATACCTAGAGAAGAGGGTGCACCAACTGACGTTGGAGGATAGTCATCCCAGTCTTCACCAAGATCCACTCGAGGTTCATCGGATGGAATCTTGCTGGAAATACTTACAGACGAAGGAGGGGTTATTCCCATTATTTGTCTGGATAAAGGTATTCTTAATATGCTCGGCCTCGAAGGCGACCTCGAAGCACTACCAGTAGCGGTAGTAGCGGCAGCAACCGCGAGCAAAGAATCTCCAGCGCTATTAGCCAGAATTATGGAGGTTCCCTCTCTAAAAGGCGAAGGACCTCTAATCAAAGAATCATCCCCAACAGGGGATACGGTAGGCTCACTCCTAAAAGCCCCCTGGTGGAAGCCCTTTTCGGACCTCTGACAGTCTTCTTCTTGCGGGGGGAAGGCTTTTCAGAGCGGAAGCCTTCCGTTTATGGGGGATAATGAGAGGCTCTGCTGGCGGAGCTATTACTCCTCTCGGTATTATCAACAAGTACTCGTCTGCCCCGGTGGTGTCTTTTTCTTCATCCGAGGAAACAGACGGAATCTCCTCCCTCGCAGTGGACCTATGGGAGGGCATCCTAAAACTTCCATGCACATCAAAATCTTGATGGAAGGTATTGATGGATGCATAGAACTGCACGTACGAGTGAAGGATGCGCAACTCCATGGAGAGAGAAGTCGCGGGCACAACAAAAGTTGCACCGGTACAGCCCGTGATGAAGTACCGCCATCCTCTGGCTCCATCAATACGTCCACCTTTGGACTTGAAGCTGGTAATAGGATTCCCCACATGCAACTGGTCGTACCCAAACTGCCTATCGAACCGACTGGGCAAATAAGGCTCCAAGTAGCAGTGGTCTTCACTTCTGTACAGTAAATGGGAAGGTCTAATGCAGACCAACCAGTAGAAGGCTTCAGGAGAAAGAGTGGTCCTCCCTTGACCTGCATCCTTAAGTTTCGTCCCCTGTTGATTGATATGTACGGGGGAGACGGTACAGAAGAGCTTCCTGCCGTGGGCAAAATTTAATGCTCGCCGGCAATCTATGACGGTCGTCACGTTCCAAAGGGAATTCTTGTAGTTCAACAAGAAGTTATTTCCCGAACTGCTGGCAGAGCCGGAGATATCACCCTGGTGTTGTGAAGGATTAACCATCCCATCAGGTATAGGAATGGTAATTTCACTCTTGGAAATCCTTCACGCTGCGTGTCATCAGCTAGCAACCCATCAGTAAGGGCCCTCAGTCCAGCTTATATTCTACATACCATGGCAGGAAGCAGGCCCAGTCTTTCTCCGAATACCAAACGCACTGCAGGCCATAAGGTGTTGCGATGAATGCGATCCGCAGACGCGATGCCAGGCACTACCCATCGGCGTAGCCAGACAGAGAGGAAGCCAGCCAATTGAGCTTCCCTTGACAGAGGCTTGCGACAATGCCTCATATAACTGAAGGCTTTAGTGCCTGCAGGGTAACCCCCCATCTCCTCATCGAGAATATAATCTGAAGCCCCTGCGTCTTCAATAAGGTCATCGACCGTGTTGGCACTAAGCATGTTCAGGAGGTTCAAGGGCTTATCTTGGCTATCTACCACCTTGTCCGGCTTAGCATTTCTGGCATGATGGAAGAAGAGGTAGGCTGCCCACTTGTTGATATGAGCCAAATCAGAAGGCTCTTTATAGAAAGTGGTGCAGGCAAGATAGTGGCACATCAGCTCCTGGTACACTGCCACTGCCCGAGGATTTGTATCCCTCAGCTCCCTATTTGTGGGAACATACTCTTCATAAGGAGTGTCCCCCATTGGTAGCTTCGAAATCTCTGCCATCTCATGAAGGGCCAAGTCCAACTCACCTAGCGGAGTGGCAAAAGTCCCAGTGAGCGAGTTGTATCGCTCCATCAAGGCTAAGAACAAGTTGGGGTTGACAGGCAGCCCAACACTTGTGGCACTCACGTCCGCGAACAAACCAATACTTTCCAGCTCCACCTGGAAGTGCTTCAGGGCCCAGGCAGTTAAACTGGCCCATCGAAGATTCCCTGGGCTAAGCCATCCACTGGTCCGAGGGTTGACTTTGGGGTACATTCCTCCCTGTCCCATGAAGTCGTTACAGAAGGTCGATAGCTGAACCGGCTGGATCAGCGAAGTATCCTCACTCGGGACGCTACCCGGCAGTAATCTCCTAAAGGGCATAACAGGGCCTGAAGGACGGCTCATAAAGGCCCCTCGGTTCAATCCCTTGTTGTATAAGATCTTCCCCGGTCGGCCGTGAAGATCTGGAGTCAGAGTCCACATCATCTTCCTAGGATGTGTGGCATGGAAGAAGGCCGAGATAGGATAATCTCTGGGCATCTTGGGCAGATACATGACCGTGCCCTCAGCAGTAAATACCCAATCCTCCCTCTTGGGCTTGGTCTGGGATTGTTTGTCAATAACATCCCCGAATAAGAAACCCGGTTTCTTATACTCTGTCCCATCTATATATGTCAGGTCTCCCAACTGATCATACTCAGCAACATGCGTTCTCCTTGGGACGAGATCAGGGTTCCCCTTTCTTCAGGATAATTGGCTCCAGAGATAGGAAATGTCACATGGGACAAGTCCTCCAGATAGTTTGAGTTCAGCATTCCGGCATCAGAGCCCATCACCTCACCCAAAGGAGGGATCTGCAAGTCCACTGCAAAATACAAGAAAACAAGTCAGTTTTTACACTAGATGTCACACTCTTGCAGTTTACGCCAAAGATTAACAGTCTGAGCTTTTACGCCAAGACTGCAAAAACTTGAGCTTTTACGCTGGAACCTATTTCCGGTACGTAAAACTCAAGGTTGGCAGTATACGCCAAAAATCTAACAGTCTGAGTTTTTACGCCAGGCTGCCAAAATTTGAGTTTTTACGCCAGAATTTATATCCAGCGCATAAAACTCAAAGTTTGTAGTATACGCCAAATTTTGACAGTCTGAGTTTTTACGCCAGACTACAAGAAGATAGAGTTTTTACGCTGACACATTAGAAATATGGGTGTATTGGTTCACATATACGTACAACGTGTACGAAAGGTCCTCTATTTTCCTCAAAGTCTTTTACCTGTGATGTCCGGAGCACAGCTCGACGGTGGAGCACTGCGTTCCGATCGAGGCTCGCTCAGCCTAATGGGAGTTGCTCGTGCTTGAGCAGAGGAGCGAGAAGAGGAAGAGACCTTCTTTTCTTTAGCAGTGGAAGCCTGTTTAGGTGCCATGGCAAATCTGAGTTCTCAAGAAAGAGACGAAGAAGAAGGGTTTTTGGAAAGCAAGGGTTTTGCGAAGACAGATAAAGAGTTTCGCTCTCAAGACCTTGGGCTATTTATAGAGTTTGGATAACTCTTCGAATCCTTAACCAAATCCGATTTTAATGAGTCGGTTATGATTTGGGACCACGTCAGCCTATCATTTGAAAAAAGAAGATGGACAGTCAGTGGATCCAGATTTTATGCGCAGAGCAGATCTATGATTTTATGCTCAGGAGCTTTTTACGCTCAGAGGCTACAAATCTACAATTTTACGCTCAAAGGCTACAAATCTATGGTTTTATGCTCAGTAGCTTTTACGCTCAGGAGCTTTTACGCTCAGAGGCTACAAACCTACGGTTTTACGCTCAGAGGCTACAAATCTATGATTTTACGCTCGGAAGCTTTTTACGCTCTGGGGCTATAAATCTACGATTCTACGCTCAAAAGCTACAGATGGCCAATTACAAGGGTTTACGCAGAAAATGCTCCTTCTTGGCTATAAAACATTCCAAGTGCCTGAAACTCACAGAGGTCAGCATTGAAGATGACTCTTCTTCTTGGGCCATTGGAAGTTCATCCAAAGTCCAGTCAGAATCTTTTACAAAAGTTTAAGTATGGTCGGTTCGACGGACATTTCTCGCCCTATTTCAAGGGATTTTTGGGAAACCATTCTTGAAGATGATGGTCTGAAAAGAAAATTCTTCGTATCAGAGAAGTGACAGTTCAGAAATTCTACGTGACTCCTCATCCAAAATAGCATGAAAGTTTGGATCTTCAAGACAACTTAATGCTAAGGAACTTCTTACGCATCTTCCATTACGCGTAAAAGTCAGGACGTGATCAGATACTCTTTTATCAGAGTCGGCGTAAAATAATTCAAACGTGCCGAAGCTGTAAATTATCAGACTTCCTCACAGCAAATATGGCAAATCATCAGATGCGTAAAAGAAGACAAGTCTATTAATCATGATTACATATGATAGAAATCCAGTTTACAAAGGATTTTTCATCTTCATGATTACATATGATGGAAATCCTTTTTCTACAAAGGGTTTCTTATTTTCATTTAAGATCACACCAAGAATCTGTTGTGCCAGGTTCTCATATTGGTGTAGATCTTTTTCGTCTTCTACAGCACTTCATCGACTTCTGAGGCCGATGAACAAGAAAATGATTAATGGCGGAAGGATACAGAATTGGGCATATATTAATTACTCAAGCCCACCCTCCATACGCCATGGCAGGCATGCCCTAGATTTGTGTTAGGGATTCAGACCCAACACAATACTCGAAAACAGAGCCAAACTGCCTACCTTCGTCCAGCGCCATAATGGGAGAGAATACAGCTTGCAAGCTATGTGGCCAAATGAGACCCTTCCTCTCTTCTAGACGAATCGCCATATGAAATTGCTAATCATCCCGAGCAAAGGAAGCTATGATATCCTTCCATGATCCATCGTTGCAGAGGACATTTGCTCGAAGATGCCTCTTTTTACGGCTCCTTACATGCTGGAAGAACATGATCTTCTTCTTCCTCAGGTCAGCCCGACGTATCTCGGCAGCAACCATCTCTTTTTGGTGAAGGAAGTGTAGGAAAAACAGGTTCACTCACTTGCCTTTATATAGGCAGAAGAGAACATACCAAATCCCAACAAATTCTTACAAATTTGTCGAGAAATCAGCCTCGCAGAACGAGTCGAATTTGACCGTTTCATGCTTCATTCAAAGTGTTTCAAATTACGAGGAATTTGAAAACTTTGAAGGGGGTCTTGTAGAAGCATAAAAAATACGCTGGGGAATTATACGCATAAAATCCCCAATATACATAAAGCCCGCGTAAAACAGAGCTCCAGCACTGTGTGGCGTAAAAACATGACTTCAGAGCCATTGGCGTACAACAGAGCTTCAATGCTGTTCAGCATAAAACAGAGCTCCAGAATAACCCGCATAAAGTAGTACTTCCAGACTGCTCTAGCGTAAAAGGGTTGCTACATCTCCACTCCGACGTAAAACCTGTCTGCTTTTAATACAGCAGGAAATTGTACGAGGAACTTTTTGTATTCCTCGAATGAACCTGTCAGATGAAGCAGTGAACCTGACTCCTGACAAAGAGTACTGCACGACGATCGAGAGGACGGCTGTAATGATGATTCTGTACAGAGTCCCAGATTGTCGTTTAGTGACATAAACCTTGATATAAGTCATTTTTACGCATTCAAGGAATACGCTGCCTATTCTACACAGGCAGAGATGAGCTTTTACGCTCAAGATGAGACAAAATCAGATGCCACGTCAAAAGTTGTTCTTCGTATGCTATCTCCTCAAAATATGCTATCTCCTCAAAATATGTCGACTTGGCTATTTTTAACTATAGGAGTACGCCGTATGCTATCTCCTCGAAATACGCCAACTCAGGCTATATTTGCCAAGGTACATGATATGGCTACTTGGCCCAGAATACGCTCAAGACATCAGTCAACAAGGATAATTGGCTATCTTTACGCCGGTTACCTATCTATGCAGCATCAAGCTTTACGCAGCTATTTGGTTTTTACGCCAATATACAACTATTTGGCTTTTACGCCAGCAGACAGCTACTTGTCTTTTACGCCATCAAGACAGCTATTTGGCTTTTACGCCATCAGAACAGCTATTTGGCTTTTACGCCAACAAGACAACTACTTGGCTTTTACGCCAGCGAGACAGTTATTTGGCTTTTATGCCAACCTTCTCTACGCGAGGGGCAGTTACCTACGTGGCTTGCATGCTGTGATTTCCGATGAGCGATTATATGCGTTACCTCATAATGGGATACGCATCACATGCAGATTCAGGAGATCATTCATACGTGGGTAGTAATTATAACTGTCGCATAAAAGGTGCAACTCTCTCCGCTGTTCGGTTTCTACGCCGACTGGTCAGTTATTGTGATCGAACTCTATAAATAGAGATTTCCGGCCACAGGAGACAGGGGTCAAGGTGAAGATCAAGAGGTCGAAGGGTCACATAGAGAGGTCAAGAGCAGAGGGCAAGGTCAAGATCAGAGAGAGAGAGCACATCCAGAGAGTGTTGATTGACTACTTTGGCAATGAGAGTTCAATCTCTCCTGCAGTCTTTGAAGCTTCTTCTCCGTCTTCTACAACACTTCTTCGTCATCGTGTGGTCCAAGGGACAAAGTGATCGACCGCAGATCAGACTCCTATAGCAATATTTTCCCAGAATCAATTTTTGTACTTAACATCCTCGTATAGGATTAATTGTACTTCTTTTTCTTGTTTGTAAACAAAGAAAGGGTTTCGTATAAACCTAGTTTCAATTTCTTTCGTTTATCATCAAACACAATTATTGTATAGAATAAGCTTAGATTGGTGAAAATAAGTATAAATAGGTGATTCTAACTGAAATATGGAATAGAATGAACGTTAAATGATAAAAACGAGTACGGATGAATGATTCTAACCAAAATATGGTATAAAACATGTAGAATGATGAAAATAAGTATTGATATGTGATTCTAACCGACATTATGGTATATAATGGACATATATTATGAATCGCACCCAGAATTTGGGCATGAGCCGTGGGTACGTCCAGCATAAGCCGCAGCATCGACGGTAGAATGTTGTCTAGGTCTCAATACTACTAAACATAACTCACAACCTGTCAATGATCTAAACTCCATAAGGAGGATAATGAATAATACATTGCTCAACAGTCTATAGTATATACTCAATCACAATAGCTATAAGAAATAAATGGCACGATGGGATATAAAGATAAGAAGTACTGACGTACGTCAAGCACAACAACTCAAAAACAACGATAAATCTAAAGTCTAGCTATCCAACATAAATAGTCTCAACCAAAGTCTCAACATAGTCTCAACATAAGAAAAAAAGATGCATAAAATATAACTATCTAAATAACTGCAGGTGGTGTCTCCTCTAAGGGGAGGGACTCTTCTAAGATCTTTGGTATGTAGTCTCCCTCTACACCTGGCCCATAGTGTGTAGGACAGAAGTCCTCAAGATCCCCTGGAAAAATGTTATCTAGTCAGGATTGGAACGAAGTACAAGCACTAATAGCAGTTTCATTTATATTGACAAAAACTATAATACAGTATAAAGAAATACAAGATGAAGATAAATACTGAAAATAAGAAATACTAGAGATAATAAAATACTGGAGAATATATAATCAGCACTAGCACGACTAGCAATGAACAAAAATATAAGTGAATGCTAGAACAATGAACTAGAATACAGAAATAAAATATCTAGCTAAGTGTTTGAAATATCAGTCTATCATGTGATCGGCTTGGGACAAGATCAGGCTTATTATATATGATTAGCTATGATACATGTGAGATCAGACTAACCATCTGGTTAGATATGATGCGAGCAGTAGTCAGGCTAATCATATATAACAGGCTATGAGGCATGTAAATGGTCAGGCTACACCCAACGTGATGTGTGGGGTGAGCTATGATGCATGTAAGTGGGGTATGATCACATAATCTGTTAATATTTTCCCGTCCCCCAGCTAGCACGATGGCTTCCAATTACGACTCCACTTGACAGGTTTCGATGATGCTAACCCATGTATCCATAGTGTCAGAATCAAGTACGCTATATAACTAGAATCATAGAGATGATCAACATAATGAAAACTGTCAGAGAATGTACTCGCCTGTGGTCCTGAGCTGCCAATACCAATATCCTGTTCTCGAAGTCTCGCCTGAACGATCCAACGGTCCTATATACATAATATAATAATAATATAACATCAGTCATTTATACTAGTACGCATGTAAACACAATTACACTGCACTCAGAAGCTATGCAAGGGGTGATAACTGGTCAACTAGTAGGGTCAAGTGTGCACGACTAAATGCACAGGTGTTATGTCCTCGATTATCGTGCATAGCAAGACGACATAACTAACACTATCACATATCCAATCTCTAAATCTCGTGCAACGCTAATACAGGTCCTAGCTGGTATGTTAAGGTACACAAGGCAGTCAACTAACACCTATGGTCATACATCATATATAATACTAATAAACAAATTCCCATAATTATATATATATATATATATATATATATATATATATATATATTAAACCTAATAATTATACCTACATGTACACACACACATACTAGTTATTAGGGTTCATCAACACAGTGTCATACAACACAGAACATGAAAAAAGGAGACAAGTTTCAAACCTTGGTGTGCACGTGACTGAGGAGGGGGTGGCTATGTGGCATGGATTATTGGAGTCGGGTGTTGGTGCTCGGTGGTTGATCATGGGGAAGGTGATGGTGATAACCGGTGGTGCGGGTGTTTATGGTATTAAACGAAAGAATGAAAGTGTATTTCAATGACGGGGTTTATGCGAAACCCGCACCCTTCTGTTTACAAACAAACTTGTACAATGTAATCCTATACTAGGATGTGGGAGTACAATTTATTTAATCTGGGTATAAATTGCTATAGGTGTCTGATCTGCATTCGATCACTTTAGCCCTTGGACCACACGATGTTGAAGAAGTGCCGCGGAAGACAGGTAGCAGCTTCGAAGGTTGCAGAAGAGGTTGGACGCACGATGCCAAGGTCGTCGATCCCTGCTCTCTGTCTGATCTCCGGGCTCTCTCTCTCTCTCTCTCTCTCTCTCTGGACGATAATTCTCCTCCTTGGACGATAGTTCTCCTCGGATGATAATCCTTTCTCCTCCTTCTCCCCATTGATAGGGGTCTCTATTTATAGAGTTTTGGTGACAGTGACCACTCCGTCGGTGTAGAAACCGAGAAGTGGGAAGTACAACACCCTTTTACACAACGGTTAAAATAACCAATCCCTGCGTATAGATGACCTTTTGAGTGAGCATGTGACGCGTGTCCAACTAAGGGGACAAAGCGCGTACGTCTGCTGCGAAGATCACGGCATAGAAGCCACGTAGGTAGGTATCCCGTGTGTAGAAAAAGGTTGGCGTAGAAGCCAAATGACTGTCACCGCGGCGTAGAAGCCGAATAGGCATAGAAGCCAAACAGGCGTTAGAAGCCGACGAGGCGTTGAGGCCGAAGAGGCGTTGAAGCCGAAGAGTCGTAGAGACTGAGTGGGCGTAGAGAGCCGAAAAAGGCGTTTGAAGCCGGAGAGTCATAGAGACTGAGTGGGCGTAGAGAGCCAAAGGGGCACAGGTCTTGAATGGGCGTAGAAGCCGCTGCGTTCCGTGCCTGAGTGCTGATGTGGATATCTTAGCCGGAACCACGGCTGTTGAAGATATAATCAAATCCCTCGCATTAAATATAGAGATCTGCCATCATTTTGTGCATTAAATGCGGAGGCGTGTTTCGAAGGTCTGCAGCCCTTCTGTGCATCCGTCGCAGAGACGTGCTTTGAGCGAACCTGTCACCGCCCTGTAGAGACGTGCCTCGAGCCCCGTACGATGTGCAGCTTTTGATGTGGCAGGCAGTTTGTCTACTGCGGAGCGTAAACCAGCTCATGTTTGCCTGTGTAAAACAAGACAGCGTATCCCCCTGTACGCAAAAGAGCGGTTTATGCTGAGGGGACGTCAGTAAACGACGGTTCGGTGGTATCTTAACCCAATCCTCTGCATTAAATGCAGAGATCCGCCATCATACCTTGGTGTGCGTCCCGAGGGGTCTGTGCTCGTTTTCAGCCGTCGTCTGGGTAGCCGTACATCACTTTTTGTCAGGAGTCAGAGGCCAGTTTCACTGCGTGACTTGACAGGTTTATTTTGGGGAAGACGAAGCGTTCCTCGTACGCTTTAATGCTGCTTTGAGAGCGGATGAGTTTTACGCCATGGAGGCGATGGAGAGCTCCGTCTACGCTGAAGCGGCTTTGGACGTACTGCACCTTACGCGGATGGTCCTTTTGAGCTTTTACGTCTGATGGCTCTGAATCCATTTGCTGCGTAGCTCTTCCCAGCGTATTTTTCATGCTTCTACAAGACCCCCTTCAAAGCTTTTAAATTCATCGAAATTTGAAACGCTTTGAATAAAGCATGAATGGCCCCTCGTAACTCGAAACGTTTCTGAATGGAGCGTTGAAACGGTCGAGGCGGACTTTTTGGCAGATTTATTGGGGTCCGCTGTGATCTCTTTCGCCTATAAAAAGGCGGGGGGGGGGTTAACCTGGCCTCCCCATATTCCCATCACCATGCATAAATGATCGCCGAAGTTCGTCGGGTCGATCTGAGGAAGAAGAAGATCATGTTCTTCCAGCATGTTGGGAGCCGAAAAAGACGGCGTCTTCGAGCAAGTGTCCACTGCAACGATGGATCATGGAAGGATGTCTTAGCCTCCCTTGCTCGGGATAATCAGCAACTTTGTATGGCGTTGCCTCTGGTGAGAGGAGCGGTCGTATTTAGACCAGGCTGCTTGCGAGCGGTGCCTTCTTCCGTTGCCTCCGGTGACGAGAGTCAGACAGACTCGTTCTGTCCCGGCTTGAGCGGCGCACGGAGTAGGGGATCTGCAAAATCTATGCAAGCCCCAACTCTGTCGTGCCCGCCGGTGATCACCTTCTTGGAAGAAGAGGAAGACCTTCACCGACGTGAGAACCTGTCAAAACAGCCTCTCGGTGCGATCTTCAGACGACGAGGGGGTATCTCCTTTTGTAGACGGAGTTTCCCTCATATGTAACCATGAAGAGTAGAGAAAAACCCTTGTAGATAGGATTTCCCTCATATGTAATCATGATTTTAATCTTCAATAAAGTCTTTCTTCATATGATCACTTGCCATACGTTGCTGTGAAGTCTGAATGTGTGCAGCTTCGACACGTCTGATTCTTTATGCGACTCTGTATAGAGAGTATTAGGTTCTGTCCTGTTCTTTACGCGCAGCGGGTAGTGCATAGAGCGCTGCTTTAGCATCTTGAACACTTAGAACTGTCCTGTTGCTAGGACTGAGGAACCGCGTAGAGCTCTGAATCGCTGCTTCTGATGAGCAGAACTTTGTTCAGTCTTCATCTTCAAGAATGATCTCTCGAATCTCCCCTGAAATAGGGTCGAGGATATTGGCTGAGCTTGCCATACTGACAGACGAGATGTTCAGACTGGAGTCTGGATGAACCTCCAATTTGGGACCCGAAAAGAGCAATTTCTCAATGTTTGAACTCTATATGTTTCGGGTACTTGGGATATCTTGGGGTCAAGGACGAGTATCTTCTGTGTGAACTCTCTGCACTTGACCGGGTCGGGGACTGTTTCGGATAAGCGGAAAGTCATGGAGCGTGAAATCCTCAGTCTGTAGCGTCTGGGCGTAAAACACCATCGAGCGTGAAATCGTGGACTTGTGGTTCCTGAGCGTGAAGTCGTAGGTTTGTCGCCTCTCGAGCATAAAAGCTACCGAGCACAAAGGCATCCGGGCGAGAAAAACCATAGACTTATAGCTGTCGAACGTAAAGTCGTAGATCTGTTGCTGTCGAGCGTAGAAAGCTCCTTTAGCGTAGGACTTGTAGATCTGTAGCTCCTGAAAAGAAAATTTCTTCGAGCGTAAAGTTCTTGAGGATCTGTTGCTTCTGAGCGTAAACTGATCGGCACCGAGCGTGAGATCATCGATTTGGTATCTGCTGAGCGTAAAGCCGTAGGTTTGTCGCCTCTCGAGCGTAAAAGCTACCGAGCACAAAGGCATCCGGGCGAGAAAAAACCATAGACTTATAGCTTGCGAGCGTAAAACTGTAGATCTGTTGCTGTCGAGCGTAGAAAGCTCCTTTAGCATAGAACTGCTAAACTGCCTTGTGCGAAGAATTTTTTGAATTCGCTGACTGTCCGTCTTTCGAGAGTAGTGGGCTGACGTAGCACCCAATCATAACCGACTATTAATGCGAGACTTGGTTAGGGTCTCGAGGAGTCCGTCCGAGGATTCGAGGAGTCGATCCGAGGATTCGAGGAGTTGATCCGGACTCTATATATATCCCAAGTTTCTTTGAGAGAAAAACCTTTTGCCGTCTTCTGCGAAAGAGAGCTTTCGACTGTTCGAGTTTTTCTTCGTTCCTTCCCCGAGTACTTCGAGTCTTCAGAAATGGCGACGAAACAAACCTTCTCCGCCAAGGGAAAGAGCATAGGTTCTTCTTCTTCTTCCACTGCCCCAGCGAGGGAGTCTTCGGTCGGGCAAGGTGAACTTCCTTCTGCAAGTATCCCGCCGACGAGCAGCGCACCTGGTCTTAGAGGTAGAGCCTTTGGGGTGACAAGAATGACGAAAAATCCTTCGCACACGTTGAACGTGACCGCGCTAGGTCGTCTCCTGTGCCGATAGCCTCTTTTGAGGAAGATGATGCATGGAGGCGTTTTCATCTTTTACGCCCACATTTCTCATGTGCCATCGTAAAAGCTCCATATTTTTGTAGTTCCGAGCGTAAAAGCTCTGGCTACCGAAAATTGGCGTATGTCGTAAAATAAGCATTTTATGCCTGTGGAGGGGACTCCCGGCGTACAATAACCATATTCGTACAATCCTGGCGTAGAGCACGGATTATCGTTTCTTTGGTTTTGTATGTTCGTGCAAGATTTTGTAATGACATACTTCCTTTGCACTTTTGCAGTTAACTTGGGTGAGTCTCCGCTGGCCGAGGTGATGGGTTCTTCTGCCGGGATGCTGCATTTGAACTACTTGGAGGATTTGTCCCATGTGGCATTTCCCCTTTCCAGACCCCAGTATCCTGAGGGAAGGGGGTTTTTGCTATCTGTTCCGGGCGAGCGGGTGCTGCTGAGTATGATCAACGGGGAGCCCTTGACATACGTAGACGGGGAGCGGTACATAAAGCCGGCTTTCCTCTTCGGGGACATGATCGACAAACGGTCTCAGACGAAGCCCAAGAGAGAACTTTGGGTTTTTGCTGCCGGGAGTTTGGTTCTGTATCTGCCGACGATGCCGAGGGATTATCCCATCTCGGCTTTCTTTCATGCCACTCATCCCAGGAAGATGTCGTGGATGCTGACTCCCGATCTTCACGGCAAGCCGGGGAAGATCTTTCATCAGAAAGAAGCTGACCAGGGATCGTTCGTCAGTCGTCCTTTCGGCCCTGTAGCGTTGTTCAGGGGACTGTACCCGGGTAGTGTCCCGAGTGAAGACAGCTCTGTGATCCAGCCGGTCCAATTGCCAACTTTCTGCAACGGCTTCATGGGATGAGGTGGGGTATATCCCAAGGAGAATCCTCGGTGCAATGGGTGGATCACACCTACAAACCGCCGATGGACTAGCCTAGTTAACTGGGCTTTGAAGCGCTTTCGGCAAGAACTGGAGGGCATTGGGCTGTATGCCGCTGTGAGTGCGACGAGTGTCGGGTTGCCTCCCAATCCTAACTTGTTCTTGGCACTGATGGAGCGATACATTTCGCTCACCGGGACCTTCGCCACTCCACTAGGGGAGCTGGGATTGGCCCTTCATGAGATGGCAGTTGTCTCGAGGCTGCCGATGGGGGATACCCCATACGAAGAGTATGTTCCCACCAACCGGGAGTTGGGGGACCTGGACCCTCGGGTGGCGGATGTGTATCAGGAGCTGATGTGCCAATACTTCGCCTGCACCACTTTTTATAACGAACCCTCCGATTTGGCCCACACCACCAAGTGGATATCCTACCTCTTCTTCCACCGAGCTAGGGCCGCCAAGTCGGAGAAAGTCTCGGGGGGCAAGAATGAACCCGTGAACTGTTTGGGCGTGCTTAGTGCCCAGGTCGTGGATGGCCTTATGGAGGAGGCCAAAGCTCCGGACCAGATCCTCGTTGAGGGTGTAGGAAAGTACCCCGAAGGTACTACGGCCCGTAGTTACTTGAGGTGCTGTCGCAGGCCTCTATCTAAGGAAGCCCAGCTGGCTGGTTTCCTCTCGTTATGGCTACGTCGAGTAGTAGTGCCTGGTACTGCATCCGCGGACCGCATTCACCGGAACATCCTGTGGCCGGCAGTGCGCCTGGTGTTCGGGGCACGACTGGGCTTGCTTCCTGCCATGGTATGCCGTATACAGGCTGGCTTGAGAGCTCTGACCGATGGGTTGCTCGTCGATGAAGCTCGGCGTGAGAGTTTTCCCTGGGTGGAATTACCATACCTGTATCTGATAGGCTGGTTAATTCTCCACAATCCCCGGGTGATGTCTCCCGGCCCTGGTAGCAGCTCAGGGGGAAATTTCTTGCTGAATTACAAGGACTCTCCCTGGAACGTGGTTACCGTTTTAGATTGTCGGCTGGCGTTGAACCTCAGCCACGGCTGGAAATTCCTCTGCACACCCCCTCCTGTACATCTAAATCAATCAGGAATGAGGCTTGAGGATTTCGGTGGAGAGAAGACTGATCTTTCTCCAGAAGCCTTTAATTGTCTGGTTTATATTAGACCCTCCCATCTCTTGTATAGGAGCGAAGATCATTGCTTCTTCGAGCCCTATTTGCCTGGTCGGTTCGCCAGGCAATTTGGGTATGATCAGTTGCACGTGGGCAATGCTGTCACCAGCTTCCGATTCAGAGGCGGGCTCATTGATGGAGCCAGAGGATGGCGGTATTTTATCATGGGTTACACGGGAGCCTCCTTCATCGTGCCAGTTGTCACCACTTCTACGGAGCTGCGCATCCTTCACTCTTACGCCCAATTCTATGTGGCGGTCAATACCTTCCATCGCGATTTTAACATACGCGGAAGTCTCAGGGTACCCTCTCCTAAGGCTGGGGGAAGAGTTGAAATCCCCTCGGTCTCTCCTGACGAGGGTGAGGAGTTTGATACTCCGGATGAACCCCTGGAGTCGATGCCGGGGTGTGAAGTGCCTCTTCCTGCGGAGGCTTTGGTAGTCCCTCAGAAGCGAAGGGCGCCTGCTCCCAAGGAGGCTTCTTTTCGTAAGAGGAGAAAGGAGACAGTTGCTCGTCCTTTTCGCGTTCTTGGTATTGAGGCTCCCGGAGGTGGGGCTACATCTTCCCATGTCGGGGATGAGTCTTTGGCTGGAGGTTCCTCGCTTTTTAGAGAGGGACCTTCCACAGTTCCGGTTGGCGGTGCCGGAGAACCTTCGCTAGAGGTTGCAGCGGTGGCTACTGCTCCGGGTAGTGGGGCGGGATCGCCTGTGTGGCCATGGCAGATGAGAGGATCTTTTCCTGGACCCACAACGGATAAAACTCCCGCTGTGTTAGTGAGCACGCCTAGCGAGATTCCACTTGACGAACCTCGACTGCGTCTCGGTGGAGGCTTGGCGGAACTCCGGGCGATGTCGGTTGGTCTACCTCCTTCCCCAGGTATGATAGTTCGCATTGCGTCATTAAAGCGAGGTTTAGCTACCTCGGCTGCAGATGCGCCATATATACCGTTGGCTCCGGGTAAATATCGTTTTTATGTCTCCTTTTAGAAAGGTTACCATCATATTGATGTCGACTTTCTGGTCCTTTCTTCTCAGGGGATGGCGCCCACGGGGAGTATAGCGTTGAAGCGTCTTCTGGCTCTGCTCCGGCTCCTGGTGATGATACGGCGGCTTTTGACTTCGAGGAGGAGATACCTTCGAGGGCCAGCTCGCCTGGAGTGGTTTTGTCGCCTCGAGAGGAGGACGAGCCCGTCATCGTGGCCTCGCCTCTTACGAGTATGCCGATGACTTCGACAGTCGTCGTTGCACCTCCTTCGGTCGCGCCAGCCGTCGAGGCGGCTGCTGTGGCTACCTCGTCTGCAATCGTCCCTGGTGGGGGACTCGCTGATATCGCGGTCTCTCCTGGCTTTCAGTCGGGTTTAGTTGCGCTGACTGAGCAACATACCAGCCTCTTTTACACCGGTTTGAGAGCGATGATATCAATGGTATTGGCGAAGAGCCTAGATTTCGAGCGCCTGAAGAGAACTGCTCAGTTTTCAATCAAGGTTGTCAGGAAGTTTGGCAATTCTGGAGGAGTCGATGCCCTGGAGGCGATGGTTAATGGTTTAGAGCAACCCATTAACGAATACTTGCAGTTGGCTTAGGGTAGTCTTGACACTGAGGCCCAGACCAGATACGGCTTCATGACTGCGCATCTCACCAAACGAATGGAAGACCTGAAGGAACTCCTTCGAACTCGCCAGCTGGAGGCGATTCAGAGGAAAGCCGCCGTGGATGAGATCCTTGTTCTCCAGACAAAGTGCCAATCTGAGCACGAGGGAAACGTAGCGAGGATTCGCAGATTGAGGGAGAAACTCGCTCAGGCAGAAGAGTGAGCTTCTCAGTCGTTGGTAGGCTTGGATGTGGTGGCCGGTCGACTGAGCGCAGCGCGGCGGGATTTGGATTGCGTAGACGCTGCCTGTGCGGGCATTCGCCGGACGATAGCCGAACTGTCCCATTCGAGCGATAACGAGGCATTGCTGGAGCGGGCCCGTGCTGATGCTTTGGCTATCAGGGACGAGAGGATGGCTGCGCTAGCACAGCAGATTCGTGACATGACTGCTCTGCCTCAATGATGTACTCTTTCCTTTTTGCCTTTTGCTTCCCCAGATGTAATTCTGCTCTTTCTTGGGAATAAAAAGAGACTCTTATCTGACTTTGTGGACCTATCATTTCGGAATGTAAATGACAGGTTTGGGTGAAAGCGATATCAGAGGTAGTATGGACATGATATGCTTTAGTGGATCTATTACTCTTGCGCACCCGGATGCAAGTAATAGGTTTGAGGCAAGCCCTGCTAGAGGTAATATGGACGTAGCATATTTTGTGGACTTAACACCACCGGCGTACTTAGATTAAGTACGGGTGTTAAGGTGACGATCGATATCAGAGGTAATATGGACGTGATAATTGGTGGTCAGAATCTTGGAAAGCCTGTTCAGAGGTGATATGGATATGGCAGATTCTCCAAGGAAATACAGTTCAGAGGTGATATGGACATGACTGATTTGTGGGCCTATTACTCTTGCTCACCCGGGTGCAAGTAATAGGTTTGAGACAAGCCCTGCTAGAGGTAATATGGACGTAGCAGATTTTGTGGACTTAACACCACCGGCGTACTTAGATTAAGTACGGGTGTTAAGGTGACGATCGATATCAGAGGTAATATGGACGTGATAATCGGTGGTCAGAATCTTGAAAAGCCTGTTCAGAGGTGATATGGACATGGCAGATTCTCCAAGGAAATACAGTTCAGAGGTGATATAGACATGACTGATTTGTGGGCCTATTACTCTTGCGCACCCGGGTGCAAGTAATAGGTTTGAGACAAGCCCTGCTAGAGGTAATATGGACGTAGCAGATTTTGTGGACTTAACACCACCGGCGTACTTAGATTAAGTACGGGTGTTAAGGTGACGATCGATATCAGAGGTAATATGGACGTGATAATCGGTGGTCAGAATCTTGGAAAGCCTGTTCATAGGTGATATGGACATGGCAGATTCTCCAAGGAAATACAGTTCAGAGGTGATATGGACATGACTGATTTGTGGGCCTATTACTCTTGCGCACCCGGGTGCAAGTAATAGGTTTGATACAAGCCCTGCTAGAGGTAATATGGACGTAGCAGATTTTGTGGACTCAACTAGTTTCATTTTTTTTTTGGAAATAGTTCTGTCAAGTCCTGAGATTCTTGCTATATTCCACTTGAGCAGAGGAGATCAAGCATAGTACCTTTTCAGGAATTTGCCGTTGATAGGGGCTATTAATAGGTCTCCATTAGGCTGGGCCAGCCTGTAGGCCCCGTTTGAGAACGTTGTCTCGATCACATAAGGGCCTTCCCACTTGGGCTGGAATTTGCCTTTACTCCTGTGAGTGAGAATCATCGGCCTTCTTACGGCTAGCACTAGCTCGCCGACTTTGAACACCCTTTCCTTTACTTTACGATTGAAAGCTCTGGAAATGTGTGCTTGGTAGAGCGCGATGCGCTGTTGAGCTTGGAGGCGTTTCTCGTCTAATCCTTCTAGCTCCTGAAGCCTTAACAGGTCGTTCTTTTCTTGAGTCAGCTCGTTAGCCACGGCTATCCTGAGTGACGGGATCTGGATTTCAATGGGGAGAACTGCTTCGCTCCCGTATACCAGTGATAATGGGGTACAACCCGTCGGTATTCGTACCGTTGTACGGTATGCCCAGAGACATTCGCCCAGCTTTTCATTCCAATCTCTCTTGTTTGAAGAGACAAACTTCTTCAAGAGTTTGATAATGGTTTTGTTGAAGGCTTCCGCCAAACCATTAGCAGCTGGATAATATGTCGTAGAGGCAATATTATGTATCCGATTTTTATCGCAAAATCGATGAAATGCTTGGCTGATGAACTGAGGCCCATTGTCATGGATTATCCTTCGGGGAATCCCGAAGCGATAAATGACGTGATGCTTGATGAAGCTGATCACATTAGACGCCTTCACCTCAGCAAGAGGGATTGCCTCTGCCCATTTGGAGAAGTAGTCCGTGATGGCCAGTATGAACCGGTGACCTCTGGAAGAAGACGGGTGGATGGGACCAATGACGTCCATACCCCATGCTTCGAAAGGCCAGGATGCAACTGTAGGATGTAGATATTCAGATGGTTGGTGTATGAAGTCTGTATGAACCTGACAGGCTCTGCATTGTCTTGCATATCGTATTGCATCTGTGATCATAGTAGGCCAATAATAGCCCATTCTCCTGATGCGATCCTGTAGCTTAGGACCGGGTTGGTGCGCTCCGCATACGCCGTCGTGAGCTTCCCGGGTAATCTGCTGTGCTTCGTCGTCAGATAGACATCTCAATAGTAGTCCGTCGGAGGTCCGGCGATACAGGCATTGTGAAGATGCCTCGTAGTAGAAGCGTAACGATCGTCTTTTGACGGACACTGCTTCTTTGGGGTCCTCCGGTAAGATTCCGTATGCGACAAAATCTATGAAGGGACTTCTCCAGTCTCTCCTGCGGAGATTCGTGTCTACAGCGTGGCTGCGTTCTATGTGAAGGTTGTTCTTCACACAGAATAAGTCTCTGTTAAGAAGGATTACCGAATCCTGCCTTCTTATAGGAGTGGCTAAATCTGCCGCTAGACTGGCTAGGGCATCAGCTTCCAGATTCTGAGACCGAGGTACATGCTCTAGGAAGAATCCTTTGAAGGTCATGGCTATCTCGACCGTTGCTTGGTGATAGGGGATGAGGTCTGGATTTCGGACTTCATATATCCCTCTGACTTGATTGACGATAAGCAGAGAATCACCGAAAGCTTCCAGGGATTCGACCCCTAGATCTTTGGCGACTTGGAGCCCGATTAGCAGAGCGTTGTATTCTGCCACATTGTTGGAGCAGGGTTCGCTGAGAGAATATGCTCGGTAGATGACGAGCTGATCAGGAGTGACTAGGACGACTCCTACTCCTGAGACGATGTTTCCCTTAGGACCGGTTCTGGAGGCCCCATCGAAGAAGAGTTGCCATGCGTCAGTCTCCATCGCGGAGTTACATTCTGCAACTTCATCGGGAATGTCCTCGTATAACTTGGAGGATTCCGGGATCGGATGGGTAGCTAGAAAGTCAGCCAGTGCTTGGCCTTTAATGGACTTCTGTGGTACGTATACCATGTCATATGGTGTTAATAGCATCGCCTAAGTCGCGAGTCGGGAGTTAAGAACACTTGGTTTGCTCATCAGTACCCGTAGAGGATTGACCCTGGAGATGATATGAATGGTCTGGCCGGTGACATAGTGTCGCGTCTTCTGGACAGCGAACATCAGAGCCAAGCATTCTTTCTCCACTGGGTTGTACCGGTGTTCGGCTCCGACCATCATTCTGCTGAGGTAGTAGATGGCCCGTTCATGCCCCAAGTCGTTCTTTTGTGCGAGAAGAGCTCCCAGCGAATGATCCATCGCTCAAACGTACAGCAAGAACGGCCTTCCCATAACGGGAGGTGCCAGCACTGGCGGACTGGTGAGGTAGCGCTTGATGTCTCCGAACGCCTGCTGACAGGTTTCGTCCCATACGAAGGACACACCTTTCTTCATGAGGTGAGAAAAGGGCTGACATCTCCCCGAGAGGTTGGATATGAATCGTCGGATATAGGCCAGACGGCCTTGAAATCCCCGGAGTTCCCTCAGATTACGGGGCGGTCGCATTTCCACGATTGCCTGGACTTTGTCAGGGTCCACCTGGATGCCCTTGGCGGTGATGACAAATCCCAAGAACTTGCCACTAGACACACCCAGAAATGATTTCGTAGGGTTCATCTTGAGTTGATGTCGGCGCATTAGTTCGAATACCGTTCTCAAGTCTTGGATGTGCTCATCTTTGAGACGACTCTTGACGGCTATGTCGTCCACGTAACATTCTACTGTTCTGCGTAAATGCTCGTAGAATATGTTACTCATAGCCCGTTGGTATGTGGCCCCGGCATTTTTTAATCCGAAGGGCATGACCTTATAGCAATATACCCCCAGTGGCGTCCGGAAGGCAGTGTGCTTCTCGTCTTCAGGATGCATCTTGATCTGATTGTATCATGAGAATCCGTCCATGAAAGACATGCGTTCGAAACCGCAGGTGTTGTCGATCATGATGTCGGTGATAGGAAGAGGGAATTTATCTTTGGGGCAGGCCGCATTCAGATCCCGGTAATCGATGCAGATACGTACCTTCCCATTCTTCTTTATGACCGGGACAACATTGGCGACCCAGTCGGGATGTTGCTCTTCACGGATGAAGCCGCAGGCTATCAACTTCTTGACTTCGGCCTCAATGGCGTCCATCATATCCGGGCGGAACCGGCATTGGTGCTGTTTGACAGGCTTTGAGTCGGTCAATATGTCGAGCTTGTGAGTAGCCACCTTTGGATCGAGGCCTGGCATATCCTCGTAGTTCCATGCGAAGACGTCGATGTATTCTTTTATCAGTTGGATGACTTTCTCCCTTTCAGCTGGGGAAAGATAGTTACTGATAAATATTGGTTTTGGTGAGAGTTTACCCCCAACGTCGATTTGGATAACTTCATCTTTGGTGGGAGGTTCCCTTTGCTCGAAGTAGAATTCCCACTGCGTATCCATCTGTTGAGCCCAAGCGTCATTTTCGAACGATTCAGATTTTTGTTCGCTCGCCTCCGGGGGATCTGTCGACATCATGTTTACCAAGAATGTTTGTCCGAGATCGTCGGACGAATCGGAGGACGTCGAGCCACTTCGAGAAGAGGCAATGGTGTCTTCGGAAGTCGCAAGGGAAGTCGGATATCCTAACCTGAAGCGGGTTTGTTGATAGCAGGGGTCACCGAGCAGCGGCGTTCGCCTGCCCTTCCCGTCGTTGAGGCCCTGCCTCCGCTTCAAATCGTAGCCCATGTTTTGCATGATCTTTAATGCTTGCGGGCTGTATTGGCGAACCTGTACTTTTCCAGTATCGTCGTCGAAAGCATCTTCTTGGACAGCTGGCTGATTGCGCATACGGCCAAAGAATATTGGACGCTGACTGCTGCAGGTAGGCGGGACGATGAAGATAGAATCCTCATGGGGTCCATACGTTGCGACGACGTTGGATGATGACGCTACTTCCCATACATATGGATGATAGGCCTTTATAGCTCCCAAAAATTTTTGTGCTATCGGTTCTATCTCATCAATGTACTGGAAAAGGGGACTTTTATTGTCATTGGCAACCACGTTGGTAGTTTTTACATCCCTTGGTTGTCTGTTGCGCCGAAGGTTGATGACCAAGGGTGGAGACTTTTTGTTTAAGGTGATGACTAAAGGATCACCCCCTCTTCCTGACCTAGTATCGTTCAGGTGGATGGTCATTGGCTCCGTGGCCTGCGGACGGGCAGTTTGTCCTTTCACCTTGATTGACAGAGGTTGTTCGATAGAAGGTTCTTCAGGCTCCCGGCGGGATTCCTTCTCCGTTTGGGCTGACACCCCTTCCGTGTAGTTCTGAGAGTATAACACGGCGTCGGAGTAGTAGGATTCTACTCCTCTGAATGGGTTTAAGTCAGCAAACTCGGTTTGCACTGCTCCTTTGGCATCTACATATTTGAAGCATTAATGTAGAGTTGAAGGGACAATATTGTGGTCATGGATCCACGGTCTTCCCAGCAGGATATTGTAGGACACCTCTGAATCAATGACGTAGCATGTAGCCACTGATCTAAGGTTGCCAATCTGGATCCTTAGGCGAATCTTCCCCAATGGTTTACTCTTTCCAGCGTTGAAACCCACGATTGTAGTAGTGGTATAGGCCAGTTCGCTGGTGGGGATCCTCAATGGTCTGAGTAGACTGTGAGGAATGATGCTGATCGACGATCCCGGATCTATGTGAATCCGGTCGACCTCCATGGAACCGATATATCCGGTGTGATAGAGGGGCCTGTCATGCCTGTTGTGTTTCAGCAGCATGTCGTCTTGGGTGAAAGTGATGTTTGGCACCACCTCCATCACGCTGTGGCATTGAGGGCACGCCACGGGTTCCTCGTCGGGGGACTTGAGCTGGGTCAAGTACACATCCGCTTGCATCAACGCTTCGCTCAGAGCTAGGCGAGTATCTTGGGAGAGCCTGAGTAGCTCGAAGATGGACAACCTGGCTGGCGTATTGGCTAGTTGAGCCAGGATGTCGAAGTTGTATGGCTTTTCTAAACCTTTGTTTGGAATATTTTTTACAGGTTTATCGAAGCGCACTTCTTTCTGCTTCCCCTTGTCTGTTGGAGTTGGTCTTGAAGGACCAGTCTCTGGTATGGTGGCCTCGGGTTCCGAAGGCTTGGTGGCTGGACCGTCTTCCGGTGCATCTTCCGGGCTCGCGCCGTAGTCCTTGAGGTAGGCTTTCCCTGAACGGGTTGTTGTAGCCAACACCTCGTCTTCGTCTGATGTCGAAGAAGTCGCAACCATATGGCATGGTCTGTATTTGGAGTTCTTCCTAGACTTAGCCCTGATAGCATCAGTCTCTTCTTCGATTTCTGCCACCAGGTCGGGATGAACCCACATAATCTCGCCTTGCCGGGTAGTCAGGGGTACCATGTTGCGATTTTGATCCCGAGCTGGAGGGAGATTGACGATGTTCATCGTTGCCCGGGAAATAGGTGCGACACCATCCATGATCTTTTGGGGAGGCAGACTACCAAACTGGAGAGAGATCATGTTGGCCGTGACCTTCTTCTCGGTGTTGTGCAGGGTGATTGCTTTAGTATCGATTAACCCCTGGATCTTCCTTTTCAGTACGTAACACGCCTTTGTCGGGTGGTGTACGTATCTGTGGAAGATGCAGTATTTGGGGTCGTTAGTATTACCGACTTCCTGGGGCCGCCTTAGCTGTGGAAGGGTGATCTTGCCACTTTTGACGAGACACTCGAATATACTCGGGACGTCGTCGTCGTCGAAGGAGTAGACTTCAACGGGTCTGGAAGTCCCGGGCTTCGCTTGTGCAGTTGCCGCAATCTTTGGTCTGGCCGTATTGATTGCCAGGGCTTCTTTCCCTTTGGGACCACGAGGGTGGTCGCTGCTAGGAGATGACCTCTTGCCTCTGTCGGAGGCGGAGATCATGATGCCATTGTCGCGCGTCTTGCGACCGTTGTCTTCGGCTGCTACTGCCGAGATGATGAACGAGGGCCAATCACGAAACTGATATGGTCCTGTGAATACCGAGACCATGGAAAGGAGGTTCTTCCTGCAAATGTCCACCAATGCAGAGTCGGGAACTCCTGGAGGCATTTGTAAGGTAGCTTGACAAAAATGTTCGATGAAGATGCGAACGTCCTCATTTTCCTTTTACTTGACTTCGATGAGAGAGGACATAGACATGTCCATTCCTCCCTCGTAGAATCGCGTGAAGAATAAAGTTCTGAAGTCTTCGAAGGAAGTGATGCAGTTATCTGCCAAGATGCGGTACCACTGATAGGCTACTCCCGAGAGACAGCCTTTGAACACCCGAGTGAGGAGGGCGTCGTTCCCTTGTAGCAACACCGTCATCATGCTGAAATAGTTCATGTACTGGCTCGGTGACGTTTTTCCCTCGAACAGGGCCATGGTCTGAGGTTTGTACCTCGATGGGAAAGGGACTTCCTCCCAGGTAGCCGGGTAGGGCTGGTTGATTCCCAGTTTCTTGAGCTGATCCTTGTGTTTCAAGGCGTCGAACTGGGCTTTCAACTCCCGTACTGCCTGCATCGGATTTTCAGTTGGCAGTGGGACCACGGAGTGGTGCGGAGTTGGTTGTATCGTAACCTCAGCGGGAGGTAAGGCATTCTCTGAGTGAGGAAGCGGAGGAACTGCTGACTCTTGATCCAGCGTGGGCTCTTGGCTCGGGTTGGATGGTGGTAAGTCCACCCCCACACGTATCTGAGTTGGCGGGACAGATGCTTGAGCTATGGCAGTTGCGTGCTGAGTTAGCATCATCTGGTGCATGTTTTCCATCATGGATTGTATTTGTTTCAGAGATGTTTCCAGTGTAGCGATGCGCTGTTCCGCGTTCCCTGATGGCGAAGCTTCCTCGCATTCATCTTCAACGGCGTAGGCTCCCATCTCCCTGGGCGTCATTGAAGGATTAGTATAGGTCGCTGTAGAAGTCGACTCTACACTTTCTGCTTCTGATTCGGGGGCTTGACGACCCCCAGCGTCGGAATCGGAAGAGGACAAAGCTGGTTGTTGTGACCTTGCGCGAGTATTCTGGAACACTCCGGCTTCAGCGTCACTGGACCTCCTTCGGCTCGGGGG
This sequence comes from Iris macrosiphon, assembly GCA_036927795.1. NCBI lineage: Eukaryota > Viridiplantae > Streptophyta > Magnoliopsida > Asparagales > Iridaceae > Iris > Iris macrosiphon. The sequence continues at coordinate 83,662,950 of JAYESA010000015.1, read as the reverse complement.
CTTGGAGGGATGACGTCTTGAACTCGACCCTCCCCTACGTATGTGTGAGGCCATGTTTACAGGCGCATGCGCGGGTTCCTCTCCCTGGAAAGACAGAGAGTAGCTCAACCGGTCGAAGACCGATCATTTTGTTTTGGGATAGCAGCAATTAATCACAACCTTGTGACTATTACAATGATGCTCGCTTGGAGGCGTAATAGACATGTCGGAAGGTCCCCTCTCTTTACGCTTCTGGATTAGATATTTGCGCAGGTCAGGAGGAGTTGCTGGAGAAGAAAACGAAGGCTTGTTTCTTCTGTTCCCGTCAGTGGTTCTGCGGAGGTCGGCCACCCCGGTTTCCCTTCTGCCACCTGTGTATAACAGGTCGGCCATCTGGGCGGCGGATAATCCCCTGGAGGGATGTCTTTCCGCAACTTGAGCCTGTTTTACGCCGAGAGGCCTTGCCTGGCATAAATCGGAGATTTGCTTAGACTGGCGTGAAGTTGTGGACGCTGTCAGTCGGCCGTCAGCTTCTCGCGTAATTTGGAAGGTAGGCATTCTGTTTCCTTGCTGGCGTAAAGGCCGAGAGGTTGAGTAGCCTGCCGCTTGTTTTCCCTCGCGGAGATCACAGCGCTCATCTGGTGTACCGTAGAGGTCAGATGATGTCTTACGCGTGGAGCGTGATCTGTTCTTCCGTCTTGGCGCCGAGGCACCATCGGAAGTTCTGTCTGTACCGCGCAGAGCGGGAGACTGATTTCTACGGGTAAAGCGCAGTGAATGCTTCTGGGTTAGCGCTAAGGCTTCGCCCGAAGTTTCGTCTTTACCGTGCGTAGCGGGAGACTGGTTCCTACGCGTAAAGCGCAGTAGATTCTTCAGGGTTAGCGCTAAGGCTTCGCCCGAAGTTTTGTCTGTACCGCGCGAAGCGGGAGACTGAATTTTACGTACGGGGCACGGAGGGAGCGATGCTACAACCTCACTGGTCGGAGAGATCGGAGAGTCCACAGGAATGGTGGAGGATGTCTTGGGCATCCACACTTTGCGCAGCTTCCTGTTGTCGTGGACGGAGAGAGGGTGAGAGTTACCCCCGGTTCGGAGCATATCTTCGTAGGCAGACTGGTCGAAATGAACGACCAGTGTCTTCTTCACGGTTCCTATAGATACCGCATCGTGTTGAGCAATTACTTCCTCGTCAGAAGAGAAAGATGTCCCCAGCAGAGTCGCCATCTTGTTTGTGGTATTAAACGAAAGAATGAAAGTGTATTTTAATGACGGGGTTTATGCGAAACCCGCGCCCTTCTGTTTACAAACAAACTTGTACAATGTAATCCTATACTAGGATGTGGGAGTATAATTTATTTAATCTGGGTATAAATTGCTATAGGTGTCTGATCTGCAGTCGATCACTTTAGCCCTTGGACCACACGATGTTGAAGAAGTACCGCGGAAGACAGGTAGCAGCTTCGAAGGTTGCAGAAGAGGTTGGACGCACGATGCCAAGGTCGTCGATCCCTGCTCTCTGTCTGATCTCCGGGCTCTCTCTCTCTCTCTCTCTCTCTCTGGACGATAATTCTCCTCCTTGGACGATAGTTCTCCTCGGATGATAATCCTTTCTCCTCCTTCTCCCCATTGATAGGGGTCTCTATTTATAGAGTTTTGGTGACAGTGACCACTCCGTCGGTGTAGAAACCGAGAAGTGGGAAGTACAACACCCTTTTACACAACGGTTAAAATAACCAATCCCTGCGTATAGATGACCTTTTGAGTGAGCATGTGACGCGTGTCCAACTAAGGGGACAAAGCGCGTACGTTTGCTGCGAAGATCACGGCATAGAAGCCACGTAGGTAGGTATCCCGTGTGTAGAAAAAGGTTGGCGTAGAAGCCAAATGACTGTCACCGCGGCGTAGAAGCCGAATAGGCATAGAAGCCAAACAGGCGTTAGAAGCCGACGAGGCGTTGAGGCCGAAGAGGCGTTGAAGCCGAAGAGGCGTAGAGACTGAGTGGGCGTAGAGAGCCGAAAAAGGCGTTTGAAGCCGGAGAGTCGTAGAGACTGAGTGGGCGTAGAGAGCCAAAGGGGCACAGGTCTTGAATGGGCGTAGAAGCCGCTGCGTTCCGTGCCTGAGTGCTGATGTGGATATCTTAGCCGGAACCACGGCTGTTGAAGATATAATCAAATCCCTCGCATTAAATATAGAGATCTGCCATCATTTTGTGCATTAAATGCGGAGGCGTGTTTCGAAGGTCTGCAGCCCTTCTGTGCATCCGTCGCAGAGACGTGCTTTGAGCGAACCTGTCACCGCCCTGTAGAGACGTGCCTCGAGCCCCGTACGATGTGCAGCTTTTGACGTGGCAGGCGGTTTGTCTACTACGGAGCGTAAACCAGCTCATGTTTGCCTGTGTAAAATAAGGCAGCGTATCTCCCTGTACGCAAAAGAGCGGTTTATGCTGAGGGGACGTCAGTAAACGACGGTTCGGTGGTATCTTAACCCAATCCTCTGCATTAAATGCAGAGATCCGCCATCATACCGTGGTGTGTGTCCCGAGGGGTCTGTGCTCGTTTCCAGCTGTCGTCTGGGTAGCCGTGCAGCACTTTTTGTCAGGAGTCAGAGGCCAGTTTCACTGCGTGACTTGACAGGTTTATTTCGGGGAAGATGAAGCGTTCCTCGTACGCTTTAACGCTGCTTTGAGAGCGGATGAGTTTTATGCCATGGAGGCGATGGAGAGCTCCGTCTACGCTGAAGCGGCTTTGGACGTACTGCACCTTACGCGGATGGTCCTTTTGAGCTTTTACGTCTGATGGCTCTGAATCCATTTGCTGCGTAGCTCTTCCCAGCGTATTTTTTATGCTTCTACAGCGGGTGTGGTCGGCTTTCGTGATGGAATGGAGATGGTCGATGAAGCAGGTAGTTCTGTCGGGGAGGTCGTGTGGTCGAGGAGGTCAGGCTCCGGCGGGATGGGATCGGAGAAGAAGGCTGTAGTGGTGATGGAAGTCGCTGTGGTGGTGGTGGTCACTGCTCGGGGTGACGGTGGTTGCAGTGGCGGCTGCTCAGGCGGGGAGTTGGTCGAGACGATGATGGTAGCGGTGGTTGCTGGCCGGGGTCGTGGTCGGCTTGGGCTCCGGCGGGGAAATTGGGGATGGAGGTTGATGATGAAGAGAAGAGGAAGTCGGGGTGCTCGGTGGCGGACTGTCCCGACGGAGGAGTCGGGGTTGGCTGCTCGTCGGGAAGTCGCTGCTCAGACGAGGTAGAGGTAAAGTCGGGATGGAGGCGGTGGCTCGGTGGTTGCAGAAGGCTGTCGGGGTCATATCGGGAATGGAGGCTGTGAGGGATAGGCGGTGAGATGACTGCTCGGTGGTTGGGATGATGTCGGCTGTTGGTGGTCCGGCGGAGAGTGGGTCGGCTATGAGGAAGATGAGGGTGATGGTGGTTGTACGTATTTGGTTTAGGGTTATGGTTTATTTGTTTGATGATGGTGATAAAATATAATGGAGAGAGGAGAATTTATGTATGAGAGAGAAAAGAGGGTTGATCACCTAGGGATTAGGATCAGCCATGTGCTCCTTGGGATGGGGTTGGTTTCTACATGAAGGGAATTGGATGGCTAGGATAGTGCATGTTTGAATGGAGGGCTTAGGATGGCTAGGGGGAAAAGTTGAGTGTTGCACACTCCAAAAATAGGAAAATAAATTGGTATGACCGGTCAAAAGAGGGGGAGTGTGTTTCTTCATGTCTTGAGTCTAATGGGAGGTGGACACCTCATTGTACTTTTGCACGAAAGCCCCTAACCATTGGAAAATTGCACAAAAAGTGGGGTTTAGAATTTAATAAGGAAAAATACCATGTTTGATGTGATGTAGTGGTTTAAAAGGGTATGTGATATTTAGTATGAACCTTGAGGGTTTGAGTGGGGGTTTGGGTTGGTGTTGGGTCTAGTTTTGGGTTAGGTTGGGTCCTTACAACAATTTAATTAAAAATAGTGTAAATGGTGCTCTTAAATTAATTGGAAGTGCATAGGGTTAAAATTAGGTGGGACACAAGTATCATGGATGTAGAAGACTCAGAATAGAATATTGTCATAATTTGGATTGCACAAAATGGGGCAAGGTTGTGTCTCCAATTTTGATTGGAACGGATAAGGATGCAAAGTTAGATTTATTTGGAAATAAAAATAAACGTTTGTAACGAATATTGTGCGACTAAAATGAAGCCCAAAAGGGCATATTTATGAGTTACACAAAGATCAGACTAGAAGACTGGCACGTCTAGGACAAGGGTGTAAAATTTGTTGGAAGACAAAAGCTAGTGTAGCATTCCAAATATCGAAGCAACGGTAAAGTACAACAATTGAATAAAATCAAGGTAATGAATTATAACCCCCAATAATTAATCCCAAAAATACTAATTAAAATCCATAATCCTATATTTTGGTCAGGGATTTATCTAGTGGGTATCTAGGTCTAGTCCACTAACCCATGCATTAATGAACACTATATATATTTATATATATATATATACATCTCATGCAATTATTTATAAAATAAAATATACACAATACTTATAATAAATAAAAATAACAAAAATATCCCTATTTTAGAATATGGTAGTGACAAGTCTACCCTCCTTAAAAAAAATTTGTCCTCGAAATTGAATTAAACTAGCACAAGAATATACAATCGAACAAAGAATTATACCTCAAACTTGTGCTCTGATGCTCAAATATTTACACAGGTTTGTGCTGTACTAGACCCACACTCTCAACTATGGCATCAACTCAATTATCCCCAAACACCCTGATATATGTGATGCACTTAACATTCTGATATACTCAAACACTATGATATGCATCTGTAAACCCCCTGATTTTTCAGGAATTTTTAAAATCAATTTTTCATAATTTTTCTAAAATTTTCTAGAATTTTTAATTAATTAAAACTAAGGTATTTTAAAATTAAATAATTTTAAATGATGTTAATCAATATTAAAATATTATGAAAATAATATTTTTAGGTGTAAAATAAAATATTAGACATTTTTAAAGACATAAAAACTAATTATTTATTAAACCAAATTAAACCCTAGAAATAAACCCGGTTTATTTCCTATTGAACCTAACCAACCCGGACCGGACCCGGTCTAGCTGAACCGGGCCCAATCCTAGTGGGTCGGATCCGGGTCTAACCTGCTGACCCGCAACCCGACCCGACCCGCCTGCTACAGGACCCTTTCCCTGTAACCGACCCCGACGTTTCATCTCCGCCCGCAACCGCCGTGGCCCTCCGGTTCCCGGCGCTGCTCAGCCTCCCCGCTCCCGCAACCGCCGCCTCTGTCTCTTCCCCTCCCCGCACCGGTAGTCCGCCGACCTCCCCCTCTCACCCTATAAAAACCCCCTTCTCCGCCCTGTCTCCACCGTCACCTTCACCCTAGCCTCTGCCCCGCTCCGTCGACCTCCCGCAGCGCCTCTCTCCTCCAGCCTCCGGATACCCAGCCGTCGACGACCTCGACGAACCACTCCCCGCAGCGCCTCAGCCACCCACGGGCCCCGGCCATCTCCCCAAGAACCTCCGCCAAAGCTGACGACCCCGCAGCAGCAGAACCCTGCCGCCGACTACCCGCAAGAGCCCTGCTCCGCCTCCGCCTGCACGCCGCCCCTCCTCCGGCGAAGCCCCGGCTCCCCCAGCCGCTTCCCCCAGCGCCGGAACCCTAACCCTAACCCTAGCCACCGCGTCGCGCCGCCTCGCGAGGACGAAATTTTGGTTTCTGCGTAGCCCTGTTCAGGTAGCATTTTCTCTCTCCTCGCTACCCCGTTTCTCGTTCCGTCTATTATGATGCGAACCCTACGTGACCCTCTCGATGCCCGTGCAATCCGCTCGGTGTGTCGTGTCCTGTGGCGATCGTGAACTGCGATCCAAAAATAGAAAAATTAACACCCTGTTTGTCCCCTAAACTGAGTGCGCCCCGCCAAACGGGACGACTTGGTCGTGTGCGGACTTCACCGAAAGGTGCACGCCTTTAATATGGACGTGTGGGATTTCGCAGAAGTTGATTTGGATGTGCGTACACACCGGAATCAATACGTATCCGTCGACAACATCCCATATCGGCCCTGTTCCAGAACTCGTTGTAACTTTGTGTACACACGTCGGATCGAAACGAAACTTGCGCCATCGAACTCGTAGCAATACGCTGGTTCTGTGACCCAAGTTTGGTTCGATTATGAGAACATTGACAAAATCGCGTATCGTGGGCCCTGCGACTCCACTTGACGGGCAATTTTGTGATCGGCTCATCGAAATCCAATTCTGGAAGTTTTGTTGGGTTCGTATCATCGTTCAGGACTTGTTGGCACTAAGTTTGACGAATTTGGAGACCATTATTTCTAACACATTTTTCGGTGCGAAGCGGGCCACATGTGGACCCCGCTTTGACAAAAAATTATCATTTTTGCCCCTGTGTCCAAATTGGACTAAAGGACAGACGTTTCTAGCTATTTGATATTTTTTGAATCTGATGATGATGTCTATTTCAGCAACCGGAGAAGTACCTGCAGATCCCGCTTATACCAGAGCAACAGTTGGAGTCAGAACCCCAGGCAAGTGTACCTTGCCAAAACTTGCTGTACCTGCTTCATATTGTTGTCTTGACTTATTTATATGTTGTACATGCTTAACCTAGGACCGTGTGATATTACTTAGCATCCGAATAATATTCGGGTGTCAACACTGTACGCAGAGTTGCGTAATGTCACCTAGAGATGGATATCGAGACCCTTTACATTCTCGTACTTGCATCATCAAGTACGTCATAACCCAGGACACAAGACACTATTCATGAGACAGAATCTTCCTGAGATATTCATGGTGATTATGTATAGGATACAGGTTTCATGATATATTCTTTTGCTTAGATATTATATGACTTGCTGCATTAGATATGATCTCGCGTGACATGGACATGAGACGTGTGATTACATTGGGTGGGGAGAGACACACAGACTACAGGCTTATTATATATATAAACCCTTATTAATGCGGTGCTCAAGACTCTAAAACCGAGCTTGACCCATTACGTGATATTACCGCTACCGGCTCCCCGACACCGAGCTTGTAGTGGTCTAAGCCTGAGTTTTCGTGATGCTCTCATCTTGCATATCACTTAGCTGGTTATATAGTTTACCCTATTGATTCATTTATTGCTACACTGTATTATTTATGGCATGAGTTATTTTGTACCTTGCTATATCCCCTGAGGACCTGGATTCCGGATTATGTCGCCAGGATTAGCAGACGAGATCTATCCCGAGGTATACAGGACCGGAGCATTAGCAGGAGCAGAAGCAGGAACAAGTGCATACATTTGAGTAGAACCAGGAACCGAGGATGAGGTGATTGCCGAGGATTTCTCCTGAGTATATATTTCTACTATACTCAGTCTTTGATGCTATTTACATTCTTGTTTAAATGAACAATTGTATCAGACTTGTCATCGGGTTGTTCCCCGATTTATTTACTTGTGACTTGATGATGATTATATTTCCTTTTGTTGATATTGATTATTTTATCTTCTATGGATGAGTTTAGATTGTGACCTGTTTAGTAGCCCTTTATTGTTGTATTACAGCTTAAGTACGCCCCGATGGATCCATTAAATTGGGTTTGTCCATCGGTGTGTGCTGCTTGCCATTGCCACGTGTCTAGTCCCTCGATATTTTGGGACTGGGGCGTGACATGGTTTTTGTGGTGGCCCATGCAGGTCAACGACTAAATTGCTTCGGTTTTAACTTAGGGACCGAGCAAGCCTGCAATAAGGATATGATAAATTTTAGGATCTCATCCACTTGCTTGAATTGTTCTTGATATCTATTCGAATTAATTTATTGACTTGCATCCTGCCTTGATTCCTGTGCGCCTCTTATTGTTTATTTTGGATGCAGAGTTATGAATCCACGAGCAAACGACGAGACTTCTATAGGATCACCGCAAGGTACTGAGGTCACCCATGAAGAAGATGGAGTGATGCCATTAAGTGGAGATCCCTCCACTTACCAAAGCAGTCAAGCCAATCAGCATACCACAAGGTCCCAGCATGACGATATTGTACCACCGTCGCAGTTCACTACACCAATGCCTGTATTCCCACAAGGGCAAGCTATGGACGGGCAATAGATGTTTTAAATGTTCTACGTGATGATGCAAGCCTACCAGAAGGTTCATGAAGAAGCCCAGCCAAGCCAAACAGAGGAGATCATTTACAGACTTAACTCTGAGCTAAGAAAGTTAATTAGCTCTGTTGCAACGGACGTTCTTGCTGCAACACGACCCATGTAGTACACCACAAGGATAGAGTCCAGCCAGAAGCGGCCGCATGCATTAGCACTAGACCAAGCACAACAGGAAGGAGCTGCAAAGTGACCACAGATGAATCCACCATAGAGAGCATCTACACTAATAGCACTAGTCCTTCATACTTGTCACTACTGTGGCAAGGTAGGCCATCTCGCTAAAGAATGCCGACTCAGAATGGGATTATGTCTAGCTTGCGGATCAAACCAACATTCGGTAAGGGATTGCCCTGAACGTCGAGAGAAAGCATTGCTGATTCATCAACCAGCCAGAGCACCACAGGAAGAAATTGCAAAGAGGTCTCACATGCACCAGCCACCCCGAGCATCTGCGCAAGTACTGCCTATCTGTCAACATTGTGGCAAGTGAGGCCATATTGAGAACGAGTGCAGACGCAAATTGGGATTATGCTTGATTTGCGAATCAAACCAACATTTAGCCAAGGATTATCTTAAGCATCAAGATAGAGTACTAATGTTAAATCGACAAGCTTTACCAACACCAAGGCCAGTCTATCCAGCATTGGGAGTACTACAGACGGGAATTGGAGAAGTCAGACCACCAGTCCCAGGAGGGTATCAGCCGAGGCCACCTTTGGCACCACAAGCAGCACTCTTCCAGCAGGCCCAGCAGCAGCAGAGGAATCCACTACAAGGACGCTGACAAGTTTTCGTGATAACTTTGGAGAACGCACAGACTCGTGGAGTAGCTAATGCGCGTAAGTTTTTGTAGTTATCTGTTTCTAGTATTGCTTTAGCTCGTGCCTGTTGGTTCGTGACCTTAGCCTTAATCTGGTAGTTTTTGATCTTGATAATAATTGATAAACTAGTATGTTTTATAAGTGATAACCTAGTTTTTCTAAACTGTAGTTTTCTAGATTTTCTTCACTCTGGAAATTGAATAACTTTCATTGATTAGGGAAGTGATTCCCTATGTGTTTTTCTTAAAACCCTCATCCTTGATTCTCCTTGATTGTGATGTGCTTCGAACAATGTTTGCAACCGTGTCATCTCTGTTGACCGGTTATTCTTTGATTGCAAGGATACAATCCTCTTAAGGGGGGTAGATTGTAAACCCCCTGATTTTTTAGAAAATTTTAAAATTAATTTTTCACAATTTTTCTGGGATTTTTAATTAATTAAAACAAAGATATTTTGAAATTAAATAATTTTAAATGATGTTAATCAATATTAAAATATTATGAAAATAATATTTTTAGGTGTAAAATAAAATATTAGACATAGGGTAATTTTCCTGGAATTTATTGGACCCCGAAAATATTTTTAAAGACCTAAAAACTAATTATTTATTAAACCAAATTAAACCCTAGAAATAAACCCGGTTTATTTCCTATTGAACCAAACCAACCCGGACCGGACCCGATCTAGCTGAACCGGGCCCAATCCTAGTGGGTCAGATCCGGGTCTAACCCGCTGACCCGTAACCCGACCCGACCCGACCCGCCTGCTACAGGACCCTTTCCCTGTAACCGACCCCGACGTTTCGTCTCCGCCCGCAACCGCCGTGGCCCTCCGGTTCCCGGCGCCGCTCAGCCTCCCCGCTCCCGCAACCGCCGCCTCTGTCTCTTCCCCTCCCTGCACCGGCCGTCCGCCGACCTCCCCCTCTCACCCTATAAAAAACCCCTTCTCCGCCCTGTCTCCACCGTCACCTCCACCCTAGCCTCCGCCCCGCTCCGTCGACCTCCCGCAACGCCTCGCTCCTCCATCCTCCGGAGACCCAGCCATCGACGACCTGGACGAACCACTCCCCGCAGCGCCTCAGCCACCCACGAGCCCCGGCCATCTCCCCAAGCTCCTCCGCCAGAGCCGACGACCCCGCAGCAGCAGAACCCCGCCGCCGTCTACCCGCCAGAGCCCCGCTCCGCCTCCGCCAGCACGCTGCCCCTCCTCCGGCGAAGCTCCGGCGCCCCCAGCCGCTTCCCCCAGCGCCGGAACCCTAACCCTAACCCTAGCCACCGCGTCGCGCCGCCTCGCGAGGACGGAATTTTGGTTTCTGCGTAGCCCTGTTCAGGTAGCCTTTTCTCTCTCCTCGCTACCCCGTTTCTCGTTCCGTCTATTGTGATGCGAACCCTGCGTGACCCTCTCGATGCCCGTGCAACCCGCTCGGTGTGTCGCATCCTGTGGCGATCGTGAACTGCGATCCAAAAATAGGAAAATTAATACCCTGTTTGTCCCCTAAACTGAGTGCGCCCCGCCAAACGAGACGACTTAGTCATGTGCGGACTTCACCGAAAGGTGCGCGCCTTTAATATGGATGTGTGAGATTTCGCAGAAGTTGATTTGGATGTGCGTGCACACCGAAATTAACGCGTATCCGTCAACAACACCCCGTATCGGCCATGTTCCAGAACTCGTTGTAACTTTGTGTACACACGTCGGATCGAAATGAAACTTGCGCCATCAGACTCGTAGCAATACGCTGGTCCTGTGACCCAAGTTTGGTTCGATTCTGAGAACGTTGACAAAATCGCGTATCGTGGCCCGCGGCTCCACTTGACGGGCGATTTTGTGATCGGCTCATCGGAATCCAATTCTGGAAGTTCCGTTGGGTTCGCATCATCGTTCTGGACTTGTTGATACTAAGTTTGACAAATTTGGAGACCATTATTTCTGACACATTTTTTGGTGCGAAGCGGGCCACATGTGGACCCCACTTTGACCAAAAATTATCATTTTTGCCCATGTGTCCAAATTGGACTCAAGGACAGGCGTTTCTAGCTATTTGATATTTTCTGAATCTGATGGTGATGTCTATTTCAGCAACCGGAGGAGTACCTGCAGATCCCGCTGATACCAGAGCAACAGTTGGAGTCAGAACCCCAGGCAAGTGTACCTTGCCAAAACTTGCAGTACCTACTTCATATTGTTGTCTAGACTTATTTATATGTTGTACATGCTTAACCTAGGACCGTGTGACATTACTTAGTGTCCGAATAATATTCGGGTGTCAACACTGTATGCAGAGTTGCGTTGTCACCTAGAGATGGATATTGAGACCCTTTACATTCTCGTGCTTGCATCATCAAGTACGTCATAACCCAGGACACAAGACACTATTCATGAGACAGAATCTTCCAGAGATATTCATGGTGATTCTGTATAGGATACAGGTTTCATGACATATTCTTTTGCTTAGATATTATATGACTTGTTGCATTAGATATGATCTCGCGTGACATGGATATGAGACGTGTGATTACATTGGGTGGGGAGTAACACACAGACTACAGGCTGATTATATATATAAATCCTTATTAATGCGGTGCTCAAGACTCTAAAACCGAGCTTGACCCATTACGTGATATTACCGCTATCGGCTCCCCGACACCGAGCTTATAGTGGTCTCAGCCTGAGTTTTAGTGATGCTCTCATCTTGCATATTACTTAGCTGGTTATATAGTTTACCCTATTGATTCATTTATTGCTGCACTGCAATATTTATGGCATGAGTTATTTTGTACCTTGCTATGTCCCCTAAGGACCTGGATTCCGGATTATGTCCCCAGGATTAGCAGACGAGATCTATCCCGAGGTATACAGGATCGGAGCATTAGCAAGAGCAGAAGCAGGAACAGGTGCATACATTGGAGTAGAACCAGGAACCGAGGACGAGGTGATTGCCGAGGATTTCTCCTGAGTATATGTTTCTGCTATACGCAGTCTTTGATGCTATTTACATTCTTGTTTAAATGAACAATTGTATCAGACTTGTCATCGCATTGTTCCCCGATTTATTTACTTGTGACTTGATGATGATTATATTTCCTTTGTTGATATTAATCATATTTATCTTCTATGGATGAGATTAGATTGTGACCTGTTTAGTAGACCTTTATTGTTGTATTACAGCTTAAGTACGCCCTGATGGATCCATTAAATTGGATTTGTCCATCGGTATGTGCTGCTGGCCATTGCCACGTGTCTAGTCCCTCAATATTTTGGGACTGGGGCGTGACAGCATCACCTAGACACACCTTCATCCTCTATCATACACTTAACTCTAGCACATTCACTCACTAATTCCTATCCCTATACACTGATACCCACATCAACTAATCACTAGTCCATAAGATATCCATGGATACATCCATATTGCATACACCTGTCTATTGATACCAAAATCTGATACCAAGAACCTCTAACACAACCATAGGTCAAATGATACATCCAAAGTTTGATACCCCTATCCCTTTAGTACTACTATTTCTACTACAAGCACATCCACTACTAGCTCTCTTACCTACTGCAATTGTTTATACTAGTTGTTCTTATCACTCAAGTGCACACCAAGTGCAACACACCATACTAAGTACTACCCCCTCTAATACAACTCTAGATGGTCACACAAGTCAGTTTACAGTGCCATCTCAGGCATGCTCAAGCCAGCAGATCCTTACACATGCACATCAACCACTCATATACTGATACACATTTCTTGCCCACATCTATCTAAGTATACATATACTCACAGTCTCTAACACTCAGTCAATTTAAGGGATTGGCGACTTACCCATTCAGTGACTAAGGTACACACAAATACACCAATTGTCTACACCCCTCAACTTTGTACTAAAATTTGCACTGCCTGGATTACTTGCACTATTACTTCCAATGATTTTCTATCCATATTAACTGATACACCAATCTAATATTATCACACGAGGTACTTACTGTTACTAGCACATTGCTCAACTAATCCTTGACATAGAAATACTAGCACTCTTGGTATAGTAATACTAGCTTCATCATTAGATTACCTCATCACATTGACACTCATCACCCACTGTGCATCCTGCACACAATTTCTAGACACTCTTCCATATATTGCTTCTAACCCATCACTGGTCTCAATATCAGGTGATACATCCATCACTAGTCATATACTGGTACACTCATATCTACTCGCATCAAGGCCCTACTTTTATCTGTAACACAAGTCTTACTACTTAGCACAATGTATTCTTATTCCCTCACACTCTCCTATACACTTATGGGTACTCTCCTATTATGGCACACTCACAACAGTCAACACTGATACTCAAGACACAGACCTAATTGCAAGTTACCAATTATCACACTAACAAGGATCCTTAAAGAAATAAAGCTCAAAAAGGAACTGGACTAAGGACTGAAGGTATCTCTACTGCTAAGCAAAAAAATGATGGAACGAGGTCCTATAATAACAGAAGTGGATAAGTATTAAGATGATACTTTAAGAACCAATTTAAGATACAATCTGATAATCATACACGTCTGTCCAAAATTATGACACTCAGAATCCTCGCCACGCCAGTAAGCATAGCTGCGATAAACGATAGATTCCATAACTTAGGTATGCAACTCTATAATCATGTCGTCTAGAATCCTCGCTGTGCCGACTAGTATAGCTGCGAGAATTTCTAGATTTCATAACTAAGATATATATATACATCCGAAGTTAGGTCCCTATGTTTCCACCACGCCAGCTAATATGGCTGCGATGAACTCTATGCTCCATAACTAAAGTAGTCATTTTATCTTTCTCACTGTCCTCGTCAACATATATCATCAGATGATACCATAAATTTTAGTTCGTAAAATTTATCTCGATAAGAAATCAAACTCAACAACGACACCAAGAATTAAATTTAACAACCGATCAACAAAAATCAAATTCAATAACAACAAGTGAGAACGGACGAACCTTCTAGCCCATCATCTGCAGTATCGGTCTCCTCGACCGTCATTGCAAATGCCCTGCCCTGCTGGGGCGGCTCCCTCCACGGGTGCTGAGCAATCTGCGGTTCCACAGGTGGCCTAACTAGACCTCTTTGATTTGGAGTTGCACGCTGGCCGAAAAGATAAGGAGCTCGAAGACAATCCTTCACTCGATGTCCCGCAGTGCCATAGTACAAACAAAGTCCTAGCTTCACCCTACAGCTCTTCCAAAGGTAACCTGGTTTCTTACAGAAATGACAAGCCTGCTGGGTCTGCCTTGGAGGCTGCTGCCGATCCTATGATCTGGTCTTCGGCGGCATCCTGAAGATGGATCAAAACCAGAAGAAGTCATTAAGGTACAATAGTACGATATCATCAAGGAAGGATAGTATTCATGGAAGGCAATGCTCAGAAGGAATAACAATAGCAACAGATTGGAAGTGTTCCTAGTTGTGATCGAGTATTCGCTCTCATCCTAGTATACTATATCCTAGATCCTATCACAGGCTCGTAGTAGTACAACTAAGACATCGTACTACCACGATATTGCACTACTTGCGAAGCATGACCTGCATGGTCTACCACTAAAAATGTGTCACGACCCACACCCGGAATTTGGGCATGAGCCATGGGTACGTCCAGCCTATGCGGTAGCATCGACGGTAGAACGCTGTCTAGGTCTCAATACTACTAAACATAACTCACAACCTGTCAATGATCTCAACTCCATAAGGAGGACAATGAATAATACATTGCTCAACAGTCCATAGTATATACTCAATCACAATAGCTATAAGAAATAAATGGCACGATGGGATATACAGATAAGAAGTACTGACATATGTCAAGCACAACAACTCAAAAACAACGATAAATCAAAAGTCTAGCTGTCCAACATAAATAGTCTCAACCAAAGTCTCAACATAGTCTCAACATAAGAACAAAAAATGCATAAAATATAACTGTCTAAATAACTGCAAGTGGTGTCTCCTCTTAAGGGGAGGGACTCTTCTAAGATCTCTGGTATGTAGTCTCCCTCTGCACCTGGCCCATAGTATGTAGGACAGAAGTCCTCATGATCCTCTGAAAAAATGTTATCCAGTCAGGATTGGAACGAAGTACAAGCACTAACAACAGTTTTATTTATATTGACAAAAAATATAATACAGTATAAAGAAATACAAGATGAAGATAAATACTGGAAATAAGAAATACTGGAGATAATAAAATACTGGAGAATATATAATCAGCACTAGCACGACTAGCAATGAACAAAAATATAAGTGAATGCTAGAATAATGAACTGGAATACAGAAATAGAATATCTAGCTAAGTGTTTGAAATATCAGTCTATCATGTGATCGGCTTTGGACAAGATCAGGCTTGTTATATATAATTAGCTATGATACATGTGAGGTCAGGCTAACCATCTGGTTAGCTATGATGCGAGCAATAGTCAGGCTAATCATATATAACAGGCTATGAGACTTGTAAATGGTCAGGCTACACCCAACGTGATGTGTGGGTTGAGCTATGATGCATGTAAATGAGGTATGATCACATAATCTGCTAATATTTCCCCGTCCCCCAGCTAGCACGATGGCTTCCAATCACGACTCCTCGTGACAGGTATCGATGATGCTAACCCGTGTATCCATAGTGTCAGAATCAAGTACGCTATACAACTAGAATCATAGAGATGATCAACATAATGAAAACTGTCAGAGAATGTACTCGCCTGTGGTCCTGAGCTGGCAATACCAATATCCTGTTCCCAAAGTCTCGCCTGAATGATCCAACGGTCCTATATACATAATATAATAATAATATAACATCAGTCGTTTATACTAGTACGCATGTAAACACAATTATACTGCACTCAGAAGCTACGCAAGGGGTGATAACTGGTCAACTAGCAGGGTCAAGTGTGCACGACTAAATACACAGGTGTCATGTCCTCGATTATCGTGCATAGCAAGATGACATAACTAACACTATCACATGTCCAATCTCCAAATCTCGTGCAACGCTAACACAGGTCCTAGCTGGTATGTTAGGGTACACAAGGCAGTCAACTAACACCTATGGTCATACAACATATATAATACTAATAAACAAATTCCCACGAAGTATATATATATATTAAACCTAATTATTATACCTACATGCACGCACATACATACTAGTTATTAGGGTTCATCAACACAGTGTCATACAACACACAACATAAAAGAAGGAGGCAAGTTTCGAACCTTGGTGTGCACGTAACCGAGGAGGGGGTGGCTATGTGGCATGGATGACTGGAGTCGGGTGTTGGTGCTCGGTGGTTGATCGTGGGGAAGGTGATAGTGATGACCGGTGGTGCGGGTGTGGTCGGCTGTCGTGATGGAATGGAGATGGTCGATGAAGCATGTGGTTCTGTCGGGGAGGTCGTGTGGTCGGGGAGGTCGGGCTCCGGAGGGATGGTATCGGAGAAGAAGGTGGTGGTGGTGATAGAAGTCGCTGTGGTGGTGGTGGTCACTGCTCTAGGTGACGGTGGTTGCAGTGGCGGCTGCTCAGGCGGGCAGTCGGTCGAGACGATGATGGTAGCGGTGGTTGCTGGCCGGGGTCGTAGTCGGCTTGGGCTCCAGCATGGGAAGTCGGGGATGGAGGTTGATGATGAAGAGAAGAGGAAGTCGGGGTGCTCGGTTGTGGACTATCCCGGCGAAGGAGTCAGGGTTGGCTGCTCGTCGGGAAGTCGCTGCTCGAACGGGGTAGAGGTAAAGTCGGGATGGAGGCGGTGGCTCGGTGGTTGCTGAAGGCTGTCAGGGTCATGTCGGAAACGGAGGCAGTGAGGGATAGGCGGTGATATGACTGCTTGGTGGTCGAGGTGATGTCGGCTGTTGTCATGCCCCGGTTCCAAAGATAAGGAACCGAGTCACGTGGCAATGGCCACCAGCACACTTCTGCGGGCATCCCAATCTAATGGGCCCGTCGGAGTGCACCTAACCTGTAAAGTACAATAAATAACCCAACACATAACACATAAATAGTTAATCTAAATCTCATCCACAGGCAACACATATAAGAGCACATAGAGGTAATCATAAACAACTAATGTGCAAATCCGCTAGTACAGAGTACAAATACTGTATCAGAGTACAAATACTAGAGTAGTCACACGGGAACAAATCCGCTAGTACAAATACTGGAATGAAAGTAAGCAATAAGATAACTTGGGACGTCATCAGATAACTAGATAGTAAAGAGTCACTACCAGTGATCAGGCGAAGTCCTCTGGAATGACCTCGTCCTCGGCAGTGGGTCCTGCTGCTGGATACGTAGCCGGACCGTACTCCTCTAGGTAATCCTCGTCGCCTATACCTGAAAGGGAACCAGGTCCTCAGAGGGACGTAACAAGGTACAAAAATACAGCATGCCAAGTATAACAAAAAGTATAAGTGCAACGACGTGGTAATCTATTATAACCAAACAAGTGTGACACAGTTTAAAGACAATATTCGACGCGTGGGCTATCCAAAATAAAATCGTAGCTCCGAACACAGAGACACACGGGGCATACCGTAGCTCCGAGCACAGGGTCACACGGGTGATACAACTACTCTAGAATACAGGATCACTATATATACATATATAAGTGCATACAGAGAAGCCCAAACGTCTAGTAACTGTCTTTCCCTTCCCAAGCGGTCAACGATGGTGCGCTGAACCTGAACCTCTATCTAACAGTCTTGACACACAGAAATAACTCAATAGATGCCACCCTAAGGTCATCCCAGTCTCTAGTCATAATATCAGTATCAGGATACAGGAATCTGGCACGATCACAGTGTATGAGTGTGTCCTGGGATATCGATATACTCAGGTACGTACATCGAGGTGTTACGAACATCTAACATTCATTCCAAGATGTTACGACGAACGTCTGCACCCGGTTGTGATCCGGACGCGAAGTATCGATCGTAAACAAAAATACGCGCATAATGTACATACTGAAACAATAAGATATCTATAACTGAAATACAGGGTGGCAAGGTACACTTGCCTGCGTCCGGCTGCTGATGACGGGGATCCGGTACCACGTCCAAGTCCTCAGGTCCCGTAGTACCTAGAGATGAGATACAAACTCAATCAATAAACTATCACGCGGCAAACAGGGATGTGACACACGTCTATACATATGCTCAGTCTCAGCTACAACTCACAGGGACAAGACGCTAGAGGGTTGACCACGATTGACTATTGGTACGATACATTAAATCAACTAATCATCTGTGCAATATCATCAAACCATCCTCAAATACACAATTAATAATTACTAACCTTCCGTTTCATATCATCGTTACCAAATCACAAAAAGTACTACTATAATTTAACCCATCATTAATTTTTAATCCCCAAATTACCGATTAATGGTTTTATACTACACACTAGTTCACAATCAAACACGTGCTCCTCAGTGTTCATCAATGTTCAAAATATCATAATCTTATTTCTCAATAATTTAAATCTGTTCCCACAATAATCAATTTGCATTTAATTAGGACGACGCCTAAAAATCTCATAGGGCGATTTAAATCCCCACTTCATTATTTATGCCTCAAATCCATCCATCATGTATATATATTCTATGTCCTTTTTCAAATCATATTTAACCCATAAATAATTGATTTAGCATTTTTCCCACCATGTATAATATCCAGAATATTTAGTTATAAACAAGATACTAAACTCCCATGCAAATCATTTAATTTCATTTTAATATCTTATGTAAAAACAAACCCTAAACCTACATTAAACCCTAATCATCCATCCTTAACACAAGATCAATAAACTACACTTCATCTTCATAAACCCTAAAAACACATTAAACCCTAATCTCATGTCATTATCCCATGCTCATCAAACTACACTACCATTACACTAACATTTATACATAAACCCTAGCTAATGCAAGACCATATATATCAATATATAGAGAGGGAGAGGGAGTCGTATACCTCGACGAGGTTCGCTGGCCGGAGGGGGTGATGGCCGGAGAAGGGTGGAGGTCGTGGGGAAGCTACTGGTCGGAGAACAAACTGGAGGTGGTGGTGGCAGTAGATCAACAGGAGGTTGGGGTGATCGGCCTGCCGGACTGGAGGTGGAAAGGAAGCCGAGGATGCAGACGAGGGTGGTGCAGGGAGTGGCTCGTGGCATTGAAGTCGGGGAAGAAGGAACTGGCCACGTTCGACTGTCGGAGGGGGAGTGGTTCGTCGCCGGAGCTCATGGCCGCGGGGAATACAAAGAAGTGGCCGGCGCTGCAGCTCGACCGGAGCAGTGGCCGGCGCTGCGGGAAAGGTCGGCTCGTGTACGGAGAGGCTCGGCCGTCGGAGACCGTGGATGGATGAGCTCGGCCGCCGGAGCTCGGGTGGGGTGGAGAAGCTCGTAGAGCTGGAAGGAGGCAGCTGTACCGGGGGGGATGGAGAAGACCGGAGCGGGTGAGGGCCGGCCGGAGTAGGCTAGGCTTGGCCGGAGTTGGCTTCTCCAGGAAGAAGAAGAAAGGAAGAAGAAGAAAGAAATATGGAGGGGGCTCAGTTTTCAATGTAGAGGAGGAAGGAGAGAGAGAGGGGGATGAGGTTTCCTAGGTTTTTGGGGATTTGGGCCGGCATGGGGAAGAGGGATGTGATGGTGACATTTTATAGGTTAGAGTGTGATGATTGGAGGGTGGAGATTGGCTCATTTCAAATGTGGGGTTGAGATTTCACATGAAGAGAATTAGTTTCTTCATGAAAAAGAAGGGGAGGAGGGATGTTGACCATGGTCAAAGAAGAGGGTGGCCTCTCCATTTGGCCTTGACCAATGAGGGTGTGCCACATGTCACAATATTTGCAATTTAGCCCCTTAAGTTTGGGTAATTGCACAATCACATGAAATGATGGGAAAATTATGGGAAAATTGGTGTTTGGTGTTTTGTAGGGTGAGGGGGTATTGTGTGTTTTGCATGGGCTTAATTAAATGGGCATTGGAATTAAATGGGGATGAAAATGGGATTAGTCAAAGTTGGTATCCCCGATTTAATTAGAATAAATATGTCCCGCACTTTTAAATTAAATGGGGGCACTTGGGGTCTCAATTTGGGAGTGACACAAAGGTCAAAAATGGTGTAGGCTTGGTGTCAGTCTTGGACCCTTTAGTTGGTCCGGCTCAATGGGTTAAGTTGGTGTCTCAAAATTGATAGCAACGACACAGGTGTCCGACACGGGATTAAATATGGGATTTGGATACGGGAAGTTGTGCAATTAATTTAGGGCACAACGAATTTGATTTTGAGTGACAAAAAAGTCCAACGCCTAATTTGGTGGGTCAAGTCAAAAGTACAACAGTCTGTTGGAATTTATGGGCTGATGTTGGGCTCCGAATAATTCAACAATGGTAGGGCGCACCAAGGGTTTAATTAAAATAAATAGACATCTGCAACCTTACTCTAAACCTCAATCAATGCTGCTAAAATAAAATTTTCCTCTCCATACCAGACTATCTATAGAAATATTTGAGGGGGTTTACAGTTGTTGGTGGTCCGACGGAGAGTGGGTCGGCTGTGAGGAAGATGAGGGTAATGGTGGTTGTACGTATTTGGTTTAGGGTTTCGGTTTATTTGTTTGATGATGGTGATAAAAAAATAATAGAGAGAGGAGAGTTTATGTATGAAAGAGAAAATATGGTTGATCACCTAGGGATTAGGGCCGGCCATGTGCTCCTTGGGATGGGGTTGGTTTCTACATGAAGGGAATTGGATGGCTAGGATAGTGCTTGTTTGAATGAAGGGCTTAGGATGGCTAGGGGGAAAAGTTGAGTGTTGCACACTCCAAAAATAGGGAAATAAATTGGTATGACCAGTCAAAAGAGGGGGAGTGTGTTTCTTCTTGTCTTGAGTCCAATGGGAGGTGTACACCTTATTGTACTTTTGCACAAAAGCCCCTAACAATTGGAAAATTGTACAAAAAGTGGGGTTTGGGATTTAATGAGGAAAAACACCATGTTTGGTGTGATGTAGAGGTTTAAAAGGTTGTGTGGTATTTAGTATAAACCTTGAGGGTGTGAGTGGGGGTTTGGGTTGGTGTTGGGTCTAGTTTTGGGTTAGGTTGGGTCCTTACACCAATTTAATTAAAAATAGTGTAAATGGTGCTCTTAAATTAATTGGAAGTGCATAGGGTTAAAATTAGGTGGACACAAGTATCATGGACGTAGAAGACTCAGAATAGAATATTGTCATAATTTGGGTTGCACAAAATGGGTCGAGGTTGTGTCTCCAATTTTGATGGGAACGGATAAGGATGCAAAGTTGGATTTATTTGGAAATAAAAATAAATGTTTGTAACGAACATTATGCGACTAAAATGAAGCACAAAAGGGCATATTTATGAGTTACACAAAGGTCAGAATGGAAGGCTGGCACGTCTAGGACAAGGGTGTAAAATTTGTTGGAAGGCAAAAGCTAGTGTAGCGCTCCAAATATCGAAGCAACGGTAAGGTACAATAATTGAATAAAATTAAGGTAATGAATTATAACCCCCAATAATTAATCCCAAAAATACTAATTAAAATCCATAATCCTATATTTTGGTCAGGGATTTATCTAGTGGGTTTCTAGGTCTAGTCTACTAACCCATGCATTAATGAACACTATATATATATATATATATATATATATATATATATATATACATCTCATGCAATTATTTATAAAATAAAATATACACAATACTTATAATAAATATAAATGACAAAAATACCCCTATTTTAGAATGTGGTAGTGACAACGTAAGGCAGAATTATTTCAAGAAAGAACTTCGAGTTAATCAAAGAAAAAAAAACAAAATGAATAAATAAAAAAGTAGGGTTAACTAGTATATAAAAAAAGGGGTTAACTAGTATCTATTTTTTGTAATTAATTAATGGTTAAAATGAGTTTAGATGTGTGATTCTAACCGAAATATTTTTTTGTAATTATATTTAGGTTTTTGTGATTCCACCTTGGAAATCGATCCTCATTTGTTGCTCAGGAACACATGCGAGTACATTCTCCGACAGTTTTTATTATTTTGATCATTACTATGATTCTTGTTGTAGTGTATACTTAATTCCGACATAATGGATACACGGGCTAGTATCATAGATACTTGTCATGAGGAGTCATGATTGGATCCATTGTACTAGCTAGGGACGGAGAAATATTAGCAAGTTATGTGATCATACCCCACCTTATATGCATCATATATCACCCCACATATCACGTAGGGTGTAGCCTGACCATATTACATGCCTCATAGCCTGTTATATATGATTAGCCTGACTCTTGCTCGCATCATAGCTAACCAGATAGTTAGCCTGACCTCACATGTATTATAGCCAATCATATATAACAAGCCTGATCTATTCCCAAACTGATCACATGGAAAACTATTATTTTATGGCACATAGCCAGTATTTCTTTCCTTTATTCTAGTACATTCATTGCTAGTATTTACATATATCTGTTTCACTACTAGTTATTCCTCTATGATGATTACATGTCTCTCTAGTTTTTTCTTATATTTCAGTATCTTATTCCATTCATGTATTTCCTTACACTGCTTTGTTGTTAGTGTTTGTGCTTCGCTCTTTTCAGATGATCTTGAGGACTTCTGTCCTAGTCCAGGAGTAGATGATGATTATAACCAGGAGCTTCCAGAGGAGCCACTCCAAATAGAGGAGACACCACCCGTAGTTGTTTAATTAGCATTAAGCTTATTTATGTATTGGATTGTTCCAGACTTTGAGATTTGAGTTGTATTTATATATTGAGACTTATATTGTGTTAAGATAGCTAGACTCTTAGTCTCTGACTTGTTGAGATACATATTTTTGCCTCTTGTGTTTCTTTTCATCTTTATCGTGCTATTTACCTTCCTCATAGTTATTGTGATTGAGTACATTATGTTTTGATGATTATATATATATATATATATATATATATATATATATTGTCCTCTGTTTGGAGTTGAGATATGTTGACAGGTTATGATATCATTGATAGATAGATTTTTTGACCTAGCCAGCGTTCTACCGCCGATGCTGCGGCATAGGCTGGACGTATCCACGACTCATGCCCAATTTCCGGGTATGGGTCGTGACACATTTTAGTGGTGGCCCATGCAGGTCCTTAATTATGTCTTAGGTCGCAACTAGTGCGGTATTGTAGTAGTGCTCAGACTTAGAGTACTATTATGAGCCTGATATAGGGTATAGGATGAGAGTACGCTCAATCACAACTAGAAAAGCTCTAATCTATTAAATTTTCTATTCTTATCATTCTGAATAACTGCTTCCTTTAAATTTTACTGTCTTTCTTTGATGATATCGTATCTTTTGCCTTATTTGATTTCTTCTTGTTTCGATCTGTCTCCAGGATGCTGTCAAAGGCAAGATCGCAGAGATCAGGACTTGCAACTTCGAAGAGGTCTGCTACCTCTCGACCTGCCACCTAGACAGCTGGAGTTGATCCTCCTACTTCACCTGTTCATGTAGGAGTTTTTGTAGCTTTTGGGGGTCCTCCTTCCCCACATGTCCGAAGGGTTTTCTCGGCTGTTATGGAGGACCTTCCACCACCGCCACATATTCCTTTTCCGGAAGGTGTGCCTGCTGATGGGTCACATATGTTCGTCTTGATCCAGGGCATGGTGGATGCTCAGAGGATATCGGCAGAGGCTCAGCATGTTCAGACTGAGGCACAAAGGGTACAGGCAAAGGTGCACCAAGCGCAGACTGAGCTGATAAGGGAGAGCAAGGAGAATGCTCACCAGGTGGCTCTACAAGTGGTAGAGAGAGTCACACAGTAGCATCCTAGCCAGCAGCAGCAGCAGAGGCCAGGCACTATAGTGGACCTCAAGAGGATGTTGCCTCGGGAGTTCAAGGGTAATAAGGGGATACTCTACACCGACGACTGGTTGGAGGACATAAAGAGGAACCTGTATTTTGCTCCAATTCCAGAGAGCCTGCAGATAGAGGCCGCCGACAGCCAGTTGTTCGATATCGCTCTCACTTGCTATCACTCAGAGCCGAGACTTACTGCTTAAAGACTTACTTAGGAGGCTTTCATAAGCTTTTCAAGGATAAGTTCTTTCCTGACGCGGCCCTAGGATCCTTGGAGAGCCAGTTTCATGACTTGGTCCAAGGGAATATGTCGGTCGATGAGTACGTCATAGAGTTTTGTCGCTTGAGTCATTTTGCACTGTCTATGATTCGGGATCCAGGAGATTGAGCTCGGAAGTTCAGGAAGTGACTGATGAGAGAGATCAAGTCTCGTACTTCTGGTTATCACACTGCTACCTTCAAGGGCATTCTGATGGATGCCCAGATTACTGAGGATGATCTGGACCTCAGGCCCAAGAGAGGACACGATATTTCTGGAGAAGCGAGTGGCAGCGCGGGACCAGCCAAGCGTCCCCACTTTCAACAGCAGCAGAGGCCATATCAGCACCAAGCACCAGCTCGTGGACATATCCAACAGCAGCCGCAGAGGCAGACCCAGCCCGATGTCTAGTGTGCGTACTGTGGAAAGATGGGACACATGAGAGATATCTACAGGAAGAGGCTTGGTACCTGTTTGTCTTGTGGATCATCAACGTACCAATTGAGGGATTGCCCGTCTATTCAGACTCGTCCTGGTGAAGGTGGAGCAGCCGCTCAGAGGGGACCTGTCAGAGCACCTACCACACAGGGAGGCCAGCATAGGGGACCTCCACTCCCGCCATAGCAGCAGAGGTTTTTCCCAGCACCAACAGCAGCAGAGAGGTGCACCCCAGGGACAAGTATATGTCATGACTGTCGAGGAGACCGAGCCAGTAGGAGACGTGATATCAAGTTCAATTTTTCTCGATTCTATTCCATTATTTGCTTTATTCGATTCTGGTGCTTCCTATAGTTTCGTATCTGTATCTTTTGCTCTTAAGCATCGTTTATAGGAGAAACCATTGACTATGACTTGCAAGATCACTACTGGGAGAGGCATTATCCTAGTTAGTAATTTTTGCAAGGATTGGAGAGTTTTATTGGGAGGTCGAGAGTTGAGTGTGTGCTTACTCGTAATGCCACTTCTGGGATACGATATTGTACTCAGGATGGATTGGTTGAGTAGGCACCACGCTACTATAGATTATCGTGATGGCAGAGTGATATTTTGATTGCCAAGAGAGCCAAAGTTTGAGTTTACCAAAGGAGCAGCAGAGCAGAGTGAGGGCATCGTTTGTGGAGCCATGATGGAAGAAAATAAGCTACCACATCCTTTGATAGCGGAGTTCCTGGATGTCTTTCCAGAGGAGTTGCCAGGATTGCCACCAGACCGAGATGTTGAGTTCCCTATAGACTTGGTACCAGGCATAGAGCCTATATCACAACACGTCTATAGGGTCAACAACAATGGACTGGCATAACTAAAGAAGTAGGTTGATGAGTTATAGGACAAGGGCTTCATCAAATCCAGTTCATCATCGTGGGGTGCTCCGGTATTGTTTATACCGAAGAAAGATGGGTCGATATGCATGTGTATCGACTACAGATCTCTGAACAACCTCACTATCAAAAATAAATATCCGCTGTCGAGGATAGATGATCTCTTTGATCAGTTGAGTGGAGCGAAGGCATTCTCGAAGATAGACTTGAGGTCAAGCTACCACCAGGTGAAGGTAAAGAAGTAAGACATTCCTCAGACCACTTTTCAGACTCGATATGGCCAGTTTTAGTTCATGGTGATGCCGTTTGGGTTGACTAATGCCCCAACGGTATTCATGAACCTGATGAACAAGGTGTTCCACCAGTACCTTGACAAGTTAGTGGTGGTGTTCATTGATAAAATTCTTGTGTATTCGAAGACACCGGAGGAGCATGAGGATCACCTGAGGATAGTTTTGAAGACTCTCAAGAAGGAGGAGCTTTACGAAAAGCTTTTTAAGTATGATTTCTTCCTTGACAAGGCTGAATTCCTTGGGCATATGGTGACAGGTGACGGGATCTCAGTTAACCCAAAAAAGATCGTGGCAGTAGAGTCGTGGACTACTCCCAGTTCTATTGCTGAGATAAGGAGTTTTTTGGGACTAGCAGGTTACTACAGGAGATTTGTACAAGACTTCTCCAGGATTGCAGAGCCGATGACTAGGCTGACCAGAAAGGAGGTGGATTTTGTCTAGACGGAGGATTGTCAGGCCGTATTTGATGAGCTGAAGAAGAGATTGACGACAGCTCCAGTATTGACGTTGCCATCGGGGACAGGTGGATTCACTATCTATAGTGATGCTTCAGGGAAGGGTTTGGGTTGCGTTCTTCAGCCGCATATGAAGTTGATTGCCTATGCTTTCTGGCAATTACGTCCTCATGAGAAGAACTATCCCACCCACGATTTGGAGTTGGCAGCGGTAATCTTTGCTCTAAAGCTGTGGAAATACTATATGTACGGAGAGCATATGGAGATCTTCACAGACCACAAAAGCTTGAAGTACATGTTTACATAGAAAGAGCTGAACATGAGGCAGAGAAGATGGTTGGAGTTGATGTAGGACTTTAATATTTTATTATAGTACTACCCAGGGAAGGCCAACGTAGTCACCGATGCCTTGAGTAGGTATCTGATGGATATGTACTTGACGACAAATAGATACTTATTGGCCGATCTTGAGAGCTTGGGAATTGAGGTACTAGTTTCTGGTATCAAGATTCAGCTATGGGGTTTGCAGATACAGTTCGAGCTGATGGACAGAATTAGGACTGCGCAGTATGATGATGAGGCTCTGAGGAGTATCAGGGCACGGTTCGAACAGGATTATTAGAGGACTTCATTATTGCTGAGGATAGATTATTGCGGCACGGTACTAGGATTTGTGTGCCGAGTGGGGAGCTGCGCGAGGAGGTTTTACATGAGGCACATCGCTCTCAGTACTCGATACATCTAGGTGCCAACAAGATGTATCGAGACCTAAGGGAGCACGTGTGGTGGTATGGTACGAAGTGGGAGGTAGCGCGCACTTCGTATCCAGGTATTTATTGTGCCAACACGTAAAGGCGGATAGACAGAGGCCAGGTGGATTACTTCAACCTTTACTCATCCTAGAGTGGAAGTGGGAGCATGTGACTACGAATTTTATTTTCGGGCTACCGCGTTCTCCAGGAGGCAAAGATGCAATTTGGGTCATCGTAGACAGGTTGACCAAATCAGTCCACTTTTTGCCATTTAAGGTGGGTACGACTACAGAGAAGATAGCGAAGATGTATGTACAGCAGATTGTCAGATTGCATGGAGTTCTTGTGAGCATCGTCTCGGATCGGGATAGTCGTTTCACTTTCCACATCTGGAGGTGTTTACAGGCTAGCTTGGGCACTCAACTTAAGTTGAGTACTGCATATCACCCCCAGACAGACGGGCAGTCGAAGAGTACTATTCAGACTCTCGAGGATATACTTCGCACTTGTGTTCTGGATCTCGGAGGTTCTTGGGAGAATCATCTGCACCTGGTAGAGTTTGCTTACAACAATAGTTACCAGGCCAGTATTGAGATATCACCATTCGAGGCTCTATATGGACGGAGATGTCGTACTCCATTATCTTGGGATGATGTCGATGAGAGAGCTTTGTTGGGACCAGAGATGGTCATGGATACAGTTGAGAAGGTGAAGCTTATCATAGATAGACATCGAGTGGCACAGGACAGACAATGACATTGGGCCTAGTGCCAACCGAGATCCTTAGAGTTGAAGTATAGGTTTAGTTGTAATTACTTATGATTGCTTTATTTTAGATTATGTGTTAAGGCTGTATTTTGTTCTAGGTTGACGATTTGGTGTTCTTAGGATTTCTCCGATATGGGGCATAATTCGCTTTGGTGGAGGCGGAAAGCTTAGTCTATGGTACATTAAACCTTTCAGTATTCTTGCGAGGGTCGGTGCAGTAGCCTACAGACTAGACTTGCCGTCGGCACTAGAGGAGTAGATGACGTGTTCTATGTGTTGCAGTTGAGACGGTATGTGGAAGACCCTAGTCACGTACTAGATCACTCAGAGATCGTGGTTGGTCCGACTCTCAGCTATCTAGAGCAGCCAGTAGAGATTTAGGATCGCAGAGAGAAGATATTGCCGAACCAGACAATTTTTTTGGCTTGTGTCGCATGGAAACATCACTCCCCAGGTGAGTCAACCTGGGAGAGGGAGGATAAAATACGCGAGCAGTACCCATATCTCTTCGAGCCTTGAGGTATTATTCTTGTAATGCCCCGCTTCTAGCAGTTTACTTATGGAACACTTGTTACTTTGACTCGATTGAGAATCGAGTCTCGGGGAGACCTTATCGAAAAATTAAACACGAACGAAATACAAAGAACCCTTCAAACTGATCGAACGGTTTACTTATGGAACACTTGTTACTTTGACTCAATTTTTGTTGGTTGTTTTGCTACTTGATTTTGTGCTACCTTATGGTTTGCCTTGCTTTCGATGACTTAGCTTTCATGATTCACTTTTCTCGCTTGCGCATTCTTTTTGAATCGTAAGAGAAAGAGATCGAAAGATACTAACCAAGTATTTTTGCAATTTTAGGACGCATAACCAAGGAGTGATCGTTGCATAAGGCTTCCCCATCCTCTCGTTGATTCATTCAGTGAGTGGATTTGGCCCTTCGATGAATCCACATCTAATAAAATGATCACTAGTCTACTCAGTTGCATGCTCCTTAGATCTATGTTAAATTACTACAAGATATGCTAAAAGAAATGAACTGCATGCAAAAATATATATAGAGTTACTGCTTTACTTCAGTTAATGTTATGTCCCTTACTCACCTGCTGCATCACTAGATCGTGTATTGAACCTTTTATGGTTAGTCATGTGTCCCGTGTAAAAGATTAAAAGAAAAGAGACTAGTAGCCCACCCTGATGTTCCGGTCCTACGGGATCTACGGGGTGTGGCTATTTGATAGTGATATACTTGTTCATATTTGGTGCATCCTAATAGTTTTTATCTGATAGATGTTGCTTTTCATGCATTGGTCTCGGACAACTTGTGCACAAGGTAATAGTCTCTCGAACAATTCTTGGGCCACTGGGAATCGGTCAGTCCGGAGGAGATTGTGAGAGCACCCTGATGTTCCGGTCCTACGGGATCTAGGGGGTATTGTCCATCAGTGGGGCAAATCATAGGCCATTATGTAGTTAGGTCGCATGCTAGATTTACTTTATTGCATACCTATTACTTAATGCCAAGATTGATCCATAAGTTTATTCATATATGCAAATTATGGCTAACTTGTGTGTATGTTGTAGGGATAACCATTCGGCCGTGGGTAAGAATTATCATATGCATGGTTCAATTTATCATTTATGTTTCTTTGCATGTATTGTTAAAAAGAAACTAGACAACTAGAAAGATCATAAAATAATCATGCTAGCTTTACTTGTTTACTAAGTGTAGATTTTTAGGTGAGTTTGGCCACGGTCGCTCGCCAGTACATGTTGTAGTACTGACCCACGTTTGTGGACAAAATCTTCAGGTTCTGGTAGTGAGAGTTTAGCAAGCATTTTGAAGCTTTAGGAGTGTATCCCTTCAAGCGGAACCGTGCTCGTGTAGCTTCCCAAGGCTTTCCTCTCCAGTATGCAAGCTCTTCTTCTGCTAGGTGTTTTATTGTGGTCCTACTAAAAGGATATGATGTGTGGGCGTTGTAGCTAGTTTTGGGCTTGTAAAAAGAGTTGTAAGCCATCTATGGCATATTTTGTAACTCAACCAAGCAAGTACTTTATAATCCAATCTTCAAGTATTCAATAAAGAAATTATTTTGTGTTCCTATCAATTATGTTCTACTTGGGTTCTCTGCATTTAAATTTTTTGCCTATATATGTATATTTTTCTCTAAATTGTGTCTTGTGCATGTGCTATGCCTGGTGCAACCGCAAGTTAGGCTTGCACGGCATCGCGTCCGAGCGAGGACGATCTGTTTCGTAAGGACCAAGCGAGGACGATTGGCCCTTACGGGACCGGTGCATGACAGGTGGTATCAAAGCACGGATTTACGTCCTTGGCCTCTTCAAATATTATTTTAAAAAATGATATAAGTTTATAAGCAATTTCAATAAGTCTTGGATTTCAAAAATGGTTGCGAATCTATATAAGTAAATTGAAGATATTAAATGTCCCGATCTTAAAAAGTATGAAAACCCAATATCCCATGCAATAAGTCCATAATACGTTATGAGACTAATGCAAGCTACTCTCTTTTGCAGCAGGATGACTAAAATAGGTAACCAAGGGACATCGCGTGCAGCGAGCATGAGTGATAACCAAATCGATAGGTTGATTGCTATGTTCAAAAATTAGAATGATCGACATGAGGCCCAACAGGAAAGGTTCAAAGCTCAGCAGTAATAGGCTGATGCTAGAGCCTTGGTACAACAATAACATCCAGACTCTCTGTCTCAAATAGTAACAACACTGGTAGCCAACAGTGGTGCATCAAGAACCGCCGCGACACCTGTGGTAGCCGTACCTGTGCCTCGAGAAGCTGGCCTAGCAGAAGCAGATGAACCTCCGCAAGTGGCCAGGAAGTCTACCTTTTAAGGCGTTGAGTTCCTGAAGTTGAACCCTCCAGAGTTCAAAGGTAGGGCCGTGCTGGATAAAGTGATGGACTGGGTCGCCAAGTTGGATGGCTTGTTTGAGTTTGCTGGGATACCTTCGAATAAGAGGGTAGCATGTGTAGCCATGCAGCTGCGGTTACGTGCACACGATTGGTGGCAGATCAAGAAGCTAGATCTTGCCACAAGGTGCAATGACAACAAAATCACTTGGGAGATATTTAAAGATGTATTCCTTGCATAATATCTTCCGCCAGCTGTCAAGTAGAGAAAAGAAGATGAGTTTACCGAACTTAAGCAAGGGAGCATGTCCGTCGAAGACTATGAGTCAGAATTCTCCAAGCTTGCTAAGTTCTCTAGCTCAATGATTTCTAATGAGAGGGCCCGTACACATCGGTTCATAAAAGGCCTAAATGACAACCTGAGAAAGGATGTTATAAACCGAGAGTGTACATCGTACATACAAGCTTTTGAGGCAGCAGTGCAGAATGAGCAGTTCACACCACAAAGTGCTCAAGAAAAGGCATTGGCCCCTCGGAATCCTCCTACAAAAAGATACCGCGATGCGAGAAGAAGACCGATATAGATAAGAACCCTGGAAAAAGTGTGCAGTTACTATGGCCGTTAATGTCTGTCACACCCCAGTCCCAAAATATGTAGGACTAGAAATACGTAAACATCCCAGCCGTATGTATATGGAGACTCCAATATATGGAAACCATAACACATACGTACGCTGTATTATGAAAAATAATTCACAAGTGGTATATATTTTTCACAAGTCACAGGGCATAACTAAATCTCATCCACAAAAATAATCATAAGGAAATGAATAACCAATCAACTATATAACTGAATCAAGTATAAGATGCTTGATAAGAACAAGTAGTTGGGTGGAGACAAATCCACTACCAAACTAGAATATAAGAGAAACAAAATAAGTACATCTAATGAACAATGAGGCTCGAAGAGAAGACCTCCTCGAAAGAGAATGGAGTAGCAAGTCCTGATCCGTGCTCCTGCGAATAGTCATGATCGTCTATACTGGGAAAGGGACCAGGTCCTCAGAGGGACGTAACAAGATACATAGAAGCATGCCAATAAAGTACTAAAAATAAACGTCCAAGGGTCGCCTAACCATCTATGTGAATGCACTTTGAGAACAACTTTCCAACACGTGGGCTATCTGGCTAAAATGGGATTGGCATGATTCTCTCGGAGAATCAGGGGCCTAAAAAGCATGACATCTTTTGAACGTCAGAGGCCGCCTGTAGATAATATATAGGGGTCATCTGACCGCACATCTCCGGCGGAGCGTACGGGTTACACAAGGAAAGTGCAAAGGAGCCCAAACGCCTTACTCGTTGTCCTCCCCACCCTATGCTCTATCATATCCAGACACGATGAGACCTCTAATAACTGCCAAGGCTTCTAATTATGCAAATTCTATCAGCAGTTATCCCTATCCGTCGTACGTCCCATACATACCGGTGATCACGGCTGCGGCGGCGCGGGGTTTTCTTCTCGAGGTCTAGGGTTAGGGTTAGGGTTTAGTTCGGTTGTAATATATATGTATATATATAGAGAGAGAGAGGGAGAGACAGAATTCGAGAGGGGGGTTCTGTGGGCCGTAGGGTGGGTTCTGGGATTAGCTGCGGGGGAGGAATAGGTTAAGGGAGGGGGTTTGTTTAGGATAAGGTTGTAGTTAGTTTTAGGGTTAATTAGTTAGGGGTTTTGTTTTGTTTTGTTTTGTTTTTGTTTTTCTTTTTCTTTTCTTTTTCCTTTCCTTTTTATTATTATTATTATTATTATTATTATTATTATTATTATTATTATTATTATTATTAATCATATATTTATTAACATATATATTTACATATATAGATGAGGTTAAAAAACCAAAAATAATATTTGCACACAAAATAAATTCTAGAAAATTATTTTGTAAAGCTTTAATAAAATACTACACCCAAAATATTTTATGAAATATTTTATAATTAATAATTAGATATTTATTTAGTTATAATAAATCAAATAATTGTATTATCTAATTAACTAAGTAAATAACTAAATGATTATCCACAAAATAGGTTAATAGTAAATGATATGCAGATCTACAAAAAGGGAATGTCTAACTTGGCACAAAAAATTATGGGATGCTAATTGTAGGAAGTTGGGATTGAAAAATAATGACAATAAATTATATATATAAATTATCTAAATATTTAACAAAGAATCTATGGTCGTTACACTAATGTCCTACTAATACCAAGGGATCGAATTTCTGTGCCACAAAAAGATTCTACAGGTAGTGTCTCCTGTGTAGGCTACTTCCTATGAAGGACGATATAGATTTTGGGGTCATCCTATATTATTAATGTCCAAACCACAGTGAAGTATCCTAATAAAATCATTGGGTTCTAATTGATTTGAAAATTAATCTAAAACAAATACAAGGAATACAAAATACACACAAGATACCTATTTTTGGGTGAGGGGTTTTACAATCTACCCAACTTAAAATAATTTCGTCCTCAAAATTAAAAATAAGGCATAATTTGCTTAATCGTTCACATTCGTATATAAGGCAAGTCAATCGCAATCTCTTCCAAAAATTTAAATAACAAAATCTATTCAATCCATCGTAATTACTTCAAATTTAAAATAACCACTGTTTAATCAAAATTCAACCAATCGTAATCTATTCTCGATTTTTAAATAATCAACATCCAAATCTATTTCAAATCTATATGACATCCCATATCAAAATTTACATCACAATTTCCAATTATCATAATCTCCTCTAGTCTTTGAACAATAAACAATTCTAATCAAATCTTATTCCTATTCTCAACTTAAGAATTTCGTACACTTTAAATTTTAAACTTAATTTCCATCCTCAACATTTCAAATAGATGATCCAAGAATCAACATTCAACTTTTAATTCCAATTCATCAAATTATAAAATTTTGAACTCAATCCACCAATGTTCATGTTTAGAGTTCTATTTATTTTTCTCAAGATTTAAATCGTTGATTAAATCTTCAATATTCAAAATTTAAATTATGTGCTCACAGTATAAATATTTGGTCCGCAATATCAAGATTTCAAAATTCATTAAATCCTCATCGTCTTAATCATTCTTCTAAAAATTCTTAAAATTAAAATGACTTAAATATCTTAATCTAATCTTACTTGATCACAATCTAAAAAAAATAAATTACCTCAAGTTGACAATGCAACTTCTACCCAACTTAAAATTTACCCATCTATCACATAAGGCTATACATTTAAGAAAAATATTCCTCAAATTATTTAATCGTGTTATTCAATCCTCAAAAGTTTTTTTTTTAACACACAAAATATCTCACATGTGGTATGCCCTTAATTACGAAAGATAGTCACCAAGTAATAAGATTGGCCTATGGGGTATATCTAGTACACTCTGCGTATCAAACTTATACCAAGCATGAACGTTCATCTTTCCGAAATAGTGGAAGACGGAGAATAATAATAAAGAATTCAAGGAGGAGGTGATAGAATACAAGTACGGGGTTCAAGGCAATTTTAAGAATTCAAAAGAGATTAGTCAAGGCAGTTGTGGATTGAAATCTTATTTTTGGTAAATTTCTATTCGCATGCTCATCTCAGTATAGTTATGTAATCGATACGATATACTCGAACATGTCTAGAGGGCAAGTATATTCGTCTACTAGTCAACTATATATCTCAATCCACGTAAAGTAGTCATGCGAAGAGCGAACCAAGCGCGCTAAGGTTAGCTAGACCATAATACACTGATTCTGATTTTAGACAATATATTAGTGTATGCACCCAATAATACATATATCATGATCAAGCTCGATAAAAGAATAAGCTTGCAAAACTAGGCTATAATAGCAGCATAAGTCGAGGTAGTCCAGAATATATAAGTACGCTGGATTATGATGAAGGAAAGTACACAATAATTCAAGTTCACAAAGAAGATAAGACTTGTCCGGTGTTGT
Source organism: Iris macrosiphon (assembly GCA_036927795.1). Taxonomy (NCBI): domain Eukaryota; kingdom Viridiplantae; phylum Streptophyta; class Magnoliopsida; order Asparagales; family Iridaceae; genus Iris; species Iris macrosiphon. The sequence goes on along the minus strand of JAYESA010000015.1, from coordinate 83,628,284 downwards.
GCCTCAATAGTTGCCATACTAACTCCTTGTCTAAGTCTCTAGTCGACCAAATGGGGGTATGGGCCTCTAAGTTTTATAGTCTGGATAAATACTATCTTCTTATGCTAGCCTATAGTTGGTGTCATTCAATTATACTTCATTAATGTGTCAAAATGACTATGTGATACTAGGTTGTGAGGTATACTACCCAACTTATAAGAATTAACTAATAGTATAATGACCTTGAGGGGAATGTACACATTAACCTTGTCCTTATAAATAAGATAGAAACTCTTATTAGGGTATAAGAGGGAAAGATCTTGGTACCTATTAGGGTATCCTACTGCATTATATAGGTAATGGTCATCTTAAGTCTTAATCATAGTGCTTATAGAACAAAAGTGTTAATAGTAAGAATAGAGAAGTTACTGGCTCTCAAGTGAAAGAGGATATAACCTGTATTGAGATATGTGGAACAAATTACTTGATTTAAAACTAAAGGATAATCATAAAATCATAATCTACATGAGCAACTCAAACTATCAAGTTCTAACCACTCAACACAGAATTTCAAAATACAAGATTAACAACTATAATCCTAGCAAACTATATATCCTAACATAAAATGAAATCACTTGGCCTACAATCAGAAGGGTTAGGTGGCACGAATTGAAAGATGAAGAAAAATTTAGTCGTCGCACAAATAACGAGCGTTAAGGTTTCGGAGAAACAAGATATGAAATTAAATAGAGAGACTCTTGATAATATCATGGTTTCCTAAGAAAATGTGGTATGCTAATCTCTATGTTTGAGGTATGATCAAGAAAAATGTTTTATTCATTCCTCTTTGTTTCCTAAGGTATTATTTTGCTAATATCAAGACAAGAAACTAAATTTATAGTTCTCTAATACTCTCTTACTATGAAAGTTAGGTTTAGTCCTAATATTCAACCTTGGATTTCTATTGGTTCCTCAATACTAGGGTCAAACGATATGGTCAAATTTCTAACTAACCCTAGTAGTGTCTATACTACTCTTAAGTCCTTCATAAATATATCAAGGGATAATGGTAAATTAATCTACAGGTAAGGGATGCTAGGGTTCATTAGGTATTCTAAACTGAGTGATGTGCCAATATTCTAGTTGTATTTTTAGTAGGAATATTACCCTAATTATCATCCTAACAACAAGGATTCCTATATTCTAGCAGAAGGCTATACTCAAGGAACTATTAGGGAAGTACATGAATCAAGCATGATGCAATTATTTAAATAGAATAGATTGGAAGAAAGGTGAGTCATAGTCAAATGTGGATGAGATCCTATACTCTAATACTATTTGCAGGCTTGCTCGGTACAGTAACGTAACCAAGACAATATACTCTCGACCTGCATGGGCCGCCACAAAAATATGTCACGCCCCAGTCCCAAAATACGTAGGACTAGGAATACGTAAGCATACCAGCCGTATGTATATAGAGACTCCAATATATGAAAACCATAACACATACGTACACTATATTATGAACAATAATTCACAAGTGGTATATATTTGTCACAAGTCACAGGGCATAACTAAATCTTATCCACAAAAATAATCATAAGGAAATGAATAACCAATCAACTATATAATTGAATCAAGTATAAGATGCTTGATAAGAACAAGTAGTTGGGTGGAGACAAATCTACTACCAAACTAGAATATAAGAGAAACAAAATAAGTACATCTAATGAACAATGAGGCTCGAAGAGAAGACCTCCTCGAAAGAGAATGGAGTAGCAAGTCCTGATCCGTGCTCCTGCGAATAGTCATGATCGTCTATACCGGGAAAGGGACCAGGTCCTCAGAGGGACGTAACAAGATACATAGAAGCATGCCAATAAAGTACTAAAACTAAACGTCCAAGGGTCGCCTAACCATCTATGTGAATGCACTTTGAGAACAACTTTCCAACACGTGGGCTATCTGGCTAAAATGGGATTGGCATGATTCTCTCGGAGAATCAGGGGCCTAAAAAGCATGACATCTTTTGAACGTCAGAGGCCGCCTGTAGATAATATATAGGGGTCATCTGACCGCGCATCTCCGGCGGAGCGTACGGGTTACACAAGGAAAGTGCAAAGGAGCCCAAACGCCTTACTCGCTGTCCTCCCCACCCCATGCTCTAAGCATGTAATATCCATGACATGATTAGACCTCTAATAACTACCAAGGCTTCTAATTATGCAAATTCTATCAGCAGATATCCCTATCCGTCGTATGTCCCATACGTACCGGTGATCAGCCGAATACGCAAGTTCGTATCCTACATGAGACTCACACTCATGTAACAACTGTGTCACGGCCAATGAAACATAAGAATGCCTCATGATCATGTGGTGGTCTCGTAAAACTAGGTCGACATGGATAATATGTAATAAAGACAAAATACGACGCCACCGTCGTTGCACCAAAGTTATTCTTGGACGTGCAGTTTATATAGCAGTTAAAATATGTGAACTAAATAACAGAAATAAAATGCATAAACCATATTGAATGTAGATCACAGTACAATGGCAAGGTATACTTGCCTGGCAAGAAAGCTGCGTAGTGTAAGCATCTAGATGTCAAGCACTAGGGATCAGAAACTACGGCCTCCGAATGAACGTCTTCGGATACTGAAATAAACATCACCAATATTCCCAGAATAAGCGAGATAGTCAGAAAAGCCTACCCTTTCGTCCAATTTGGATACAGAGGCAAAACGGTAATTTCGGATCAAAGCGGGTCCACATGTGGGCCACTTTACACCGAAAAGTGTGCCAGAGGTAAAGGTCTCTAAATGGGACAAATTATAGGTCAAACAAATTCTAAACATTGATATGAACTCAATGGTATGTCCAATTTTGGATTCCGGTGAGCCAATCACAAATTCGCCCTTAAAGTCAAACCGTGGGGCCCGCGAATAGGCGGCTTGTCAACTGTCTCTGAATTGCTTGAAACTTGGGTCATAGGACCAGCATGATACCACAAATTTAATGGCGCAAGTTTTATCGCATTCCGACGAGCGTACACAAAATGGGTTGGTGTTTTGCAAAAGTCACGATACGGGGACTTTTTATGGATACACGTTGATTCTGACGCGCACACACGTCCGAATCAACTTCCATAAAAGCCCACACGTCAGGATATACCATACGTGCCTTTCAGTATAATTGTTATGTGATGAGACATTCCTGTTTGGTGGGGCGCACTCCGTATCACAAAATTACAGTTTTAGAAAATTAAGTTTTTGGTCATTTTGGAGGCCGAATAATTTAACACATAAAATGAATTAATAAAAACTAAAAGAACAAAATATTCTCGGTTATATTGAGAAGAAAACCCTTCAATTAGATTTTAAAAATATTAAACAGGTTTGTGGCAAATTGGGTGTGAACATGGAGGTTCGGGTAAAAATTCTGGACTGATTTTGTTCAGTTTTTTAGCCATTTTTTGGTCGATTTTTTGAACAATCCGGGACACGAAAACTCGTCCCGCTTGGATGAAAATCCTAGAGGGTTAGGTTTTGAACGTACACGGACAAACTGCTAGCAAAAAGAATTAAAGATGGAGAAGATACGATACCTTGAAGATGGGCGACGGAACTTGCTGCTGCACGCATGCGCACGCACATGCGGACGACGGACTGCGCGGCTGCGGCGACACGGGGCATCTGGGGCAACGGCGGTCGACACGGGGGCAGCGTCGAGGTCCGTCGGAGGTCGGCTGCGGTCGAGGTCTAGGGTTAGGGTTAGGGTTTAGTTCGGTTCAATATATATGTATATATATAGAGAGAGAGAATTCGAGATGGGGGTTTCTGTGGGACGCGGGATTGGTTCTGGGATTAGCTGCGGGGGAGGAATAGGTTAAGGGAGGGGGTTTGTTTAGGATAAGGTTGTAGTTAGTTTTAGGGTTAATTAGTTAGGGTTTTTGTTTTGTTTTGTTTTGTTTTCTTTTTCTTTTTTCTTTTTCTTTTCTTTTTCTTTTCTGTTCCTTTCCTTTTTATTTCTATTATTATTATTATTATTATTATTATTATTATTATTATTATTATTATTATTATTAATCATATATTTATTAACATATATATTTAAACATATAGATGAGGTTAAAAATTCAAAAATAATATTTGCACACAAAATAAATTCTAAAAAATTACTTTGTAAAGCTTTAATAAAATACTACACCCAAAATATTTTATAATTTATAATTAGATATTTATTTAGTTATAATAAATCAAAAAAATTTATTATCTAATTAACTAAGTAAATAACTAAATGGTTATCCATAAAATAGGTTAATAGTAAATGATATGCAGATCTATAAAAAGGGAATGTCTAACTTGGCACGGAAAATTATGGGATGCTAATTGTAGAAAGTTGGAATTGAAAAATAACCACAATAAATTATATATATAAATTATCTAAATATTTAACATAGAATCTATGGTCGTTACACTAATGTCCTACTAATACCAAGGTATCGAATTTCTGTGCCACAAAAAGATTCTACAGGTAGTGTCTCCTATGTAGGCTACTTCCTATGAAGTGCGATATAAATTTTTGGGCCATCCTATATTATTAATGTCCAAACCACGGTGAAGTGTCCTAATAAAATCATTGGGTTCTAATTGATTTGAAAATTAATCTAAAACAAATACAAGGAATACAAAATACACACAAGATACCTATTTTTGGGTGAGGGGGTTTACAATATCACACTAAAGAAGTTTGTCATTTTCTCAATAGGCTGTGCTTCAAATGTGGACAATCAGGCCATGAACTCCGAGATTGTCCGACTAGGTGCTCCGTACCGCAGAATCGAAATGACAATGCAGAACGTGGGCAGAATCAGAATCCCGCTCTAGCTCAAGCCAATAAGCAGACTGATCAGATGGGAAGGGCTAGAGTGTATCAGCTGAATATTGAGCGCAATATGAGCGGGCAATGTTGGTGAGTCTGATTCCTTTAACCTCTTGATGCCTTGTCTCTCGGCCCCTTGATCTCTTTAGTTTCGAGGATGAAACTTCTTGTCAGTGGAGTATTATGTAATGTCCCGCTTCTAGCGGTTTACTTATGGAACAATTGTTACTTTGACTCAGTTACGAATCTAGTCTCGGAAAAACCTTACAGCCAAATCAAACACGGACGAAATGTAATGAACCCTTCAAACTGATGGAACGACTTCTATTAAAATGACTCCAAGAGTTTTTGTTGGTTGTTTTGCTGCTTGGTTTTGTGTTACCTTGTGTTTTGCCTTGCTTTCGATGACTTGGTTTTCATGATTCACTTTTCTCGCTTGTGCATTCTTTTTAAATCGTAAGAGAAAGAGATTGAAAGATGCTAACCAAGTATTGTTATAATTTCAGGATGCATAACCAAAGAGTAAGAGTGATCATTGCATAAGGCTTCCCCATCCTCTCGTTGATTTATTCGGTGAGTGACTTTAGCCCTTCAATGAATCCTTTAGTCTGTACATCTAATAAAATAATCGCTAGTCTACTCAGTTGCATGCTTCTTAGCTCTATGTTAACTCACTACAAGATATGCTAAAAGAAATGAACTACATGCAAAAATATATATAGAGTTACTGCTTTACTTTCATTAATGTTATGTCCCTTACTCACCTGTTGCGGCACTAGATCGTGTATTGAACCTTTTATGGTTAGTGTGTGTCCCGTGTAAAAGATTGAAAGAGAAGAGACTAGTAGCCCGCCCTGATGTTTCGGTCCTACGGGATCTAGGGGGTGTGGCTATTAGATAGTGATATGCTTGTTCATGTTTGGTGCATCCTAATAGTTTTTATCTGATAGATGTTGCTTGTCATGCATTGGTCTCGGATAACTTATGCACAAGGTAAAAGTCTCTCGAACGATTCTTGGGGCACTGGGAATCGGTCAGTCCAGAACAGATTGTGAGAGCACCATGATATTTTGTTCCTACGGGATCTAGGGGGTGTTATTGTCCATCAGTGGGGCAACTCATGGGCCATCATGTAGTTAGCTCGTATGCTAGGTTTACCTTATTGCATACCTATTACTTGATGCCAAGATTGATCCATAAGTTTTTTCATATATACAAATTATGGCTAACTTATGTGTCTGCTGCAGGGATAACCGTTCGACCGCGGGTAAGAATTATCATATGCATGGTTCAATTTATTGTTTATGTTTCTTTGCATGAATTGTTAAAAAGAAACTAGACAACTAGAAAGATCACAAAATAATCATGCTAGCTTCACTTGTTTACTTAGTGTGGATTTCTAGGTGAGTTTGGCCATGGTCGCTTGCCAGTACATATTGTAGTACCAACCCACATTTATGGACAAAATCTACAGTTTCTAGTAGCGAGAGTTTGACAAACATTTTGAAGCTTTAGGAGCGCATCCCTTCAAGCGGAACTGTGCTTGTGCTGCTTCCCAAGGCTTTCCTCTCCAGTGTGCAAGCTCTTCTTTGCTAGGTATTTTATTTTGGTCCTACTAAAAGGATATAATGTGTGGATGTTGTGGCTTGTTTTGGGTTTGTAAAAAGAGTTGTAAGCCATCTATGTCATATTTTGTAACTCAGCCAAGTAAGTACTTTGTAATCCAATCTTTAAGTATTCAATAAAGAAATTATTTTGTGTCCTATCAAATGTGTTCAACTTGGTTCTCTACATTTAAATTATGTGCCTATATATGTATATTTTTCTCTAACTTGTGTCTTGTGCTGGTACTATACCTAGTGCAAGCACAACTTAGGCTTGTACGGCATCGCGTCCGAGCAAGGACGATCGGTTCCGTAAGGACCAAGCGAGGACGATCGGCCCTTATGGGACCGGGGCATGACCTTTCTTCTGTTATGCTTGTGTTCTTGTGCTAGTTTAGTTTAATTTTGAAGACAAAATTATTTTTAAGGAGGGTAGACTTGTCATTGCCACATTTCTAGAATAGGGGCATTTTTGTTAATTTTAATATATATATATATATATTGTGTTTATAGTTTATATAATGTGTAATGTATGTATATTATAATTATTAATAATAATGGTTAGTGGACTAGACGAAGTGACCATGGACTCAACATTAGGCTAGTCATTTTGGACCCAACTAGTCATTTTTCTTCATTAATTAGAAGCTAGTTAAAACCCTCATTAAAAATGAAAGCCCCCACTAATTAAATAACTCTCCATGACAAACCATAGGGGGTATTATGAATATTGTGCATTAGCTAGCCCTAGGTTACATGGTCGGCCCTATATAGGATAGGGATCCCTCAAGTGCATTCATTGTTCATAAGAAATCCTAAGCGAGTTCTTCCCCAAACACACCCATTCTTCCATCAAAATTCAGTAAATTAATCCCAAATCCCTCTCATTTCTCGTATATAAGAGGCCTATAAGCTTAGGTTTCAAGGAGCATTGGAGAATAAAAAGTTTGGCTTAGAATTTCTTGACTTTGCATTGGGAATCTGTCACGACCAGCACCCTGGATTTGGGCATGAGTCATGAGTACGCCCAGCCTATGCCGCAGTGTCGGCGGTAGAACGCTGTACAATAAGCCACAAGTAATCTATATCTATATCTCAACATTATACTCAATCATAGGCACTAGTTTAAAAGAATATACCAAGATAATATTAAAATAATAACCTTGATGTGGGTACAATGAATCTTTCCCAAAACTAATTATCCAAATACATTGTTCAAAATACTTTAGGAAACTGTCGAAGAACAATTCGATCCAAATAACTAACAAAATAAACTACTAATAAAACTACTCCATCGCAGACGGTATTCGAGCTGCTAACTCTCCCTGATCGTCCGGAAGAGCAAGATCAGGCTCTATTATGTCGCTAGCATACGGTCCATAATATGTAGGGATTTCATCCTCAATGTAGTCACCTAAAATGTTTATCCAGTCAGGAAAGGAACGAGTACATCACAATGAAAACAGTTCCAACACATGGTAGAAGCTATAAGACAATAAATAACAGGGAATATATTATAGCAACAAACTGAACTCACAATAAAGTAACTAGAATAACCAAATGCTGAAGTCCTGTCATGGCAAACATATAGTATAATATCTCCAAGCAACAAAAGAAATAACTCCAATGGATGGAAGAACAGATAAGAACAACTACTCTATGTGATTTGAAATACCTTGTTGACATGTGAACGGCTAGGGGGTAATATCCGACAAACCACACGTGTCGTGCATGGCTGCTATTATTCCAGAAAAGACCATGGGATAGAAAGGGTAGTTCACACGTCCACTAAGTATTTTCCCTCCTGTCACGACCCGCACCCGGTGTAAGGGTACTAGTCGGAAACAACGCCCAGCCTACGCCGCAGAATCGGCGGTAGAACGCTGTCGAGAAAGTCTATCTAATATAACGAACCACCAATAATGATAGAATACTCAATCACAGAACTAAGATAGAAATGAGCACGAATCATATAAAGAATAGAATAGTCACAATACAACTCATGAGTCTATAATAATACATCAATGAGTCAGAAGAAGTAACAAAATAAGCTGGAGACAAATCCAGTACAAAAGAATACTATAAAGCTACAAAGCTACAACTCCAGGGTCAACTGTCTCAGTTGGAATAAGTCCCTCTTGAGCCAGGGTCTCAGAATCTAAACTCACAATATCCTGGGGTCCATAAAAGGTAGGGTACCACTCCTCAGTATTATCTGGAAAAATATATCCAGTCAGGAAAGGAGCAGAGTACAACCCTAACAGCAGTTCTCAAGCAATGATAAAAACTATGTAACAGTAAATAGCTATGGATAAATAAGATGCACAATAGATAGGAAAGATATATGTACAATAAGGAATACTGAAAATAAATACAATAAGGAACAATATGCCAATGAAACAATAATACTAATGACTAAGTGTGTGAGTACTAGCTTAACATGTGATCGGCTTGGGCAAGATGCAATGCGGCCTGGCTAATGATACGTGCGGTGCATGATCAACACTATTCGCTTACCAGTACTTTATTCAATAGGGATTTGATCACACATTTATACTAATACTCCCCACCCCCTACTGGTACAATAGATCAAACCACGGTATGCTATGGCACTAGATTCCCCAAGAAGATAGCTAGTCTCCCCGAGAATCGGTATCTGTACATGTACAAGATAACCAATAAACAATGCTTGCACCATATACACCATATACCAAGGAATAACATCTCATGACGAGATCCGGATATACCAATCCGTGTAACCATAGTGTCAAGAGAAACATGTATATCTACACTAGATACAACGAACATAGAGGATATCATAAATGAGAAACTATCAGAGAATGTACTCGCCTGAAGTCCAATGAATAGTCTCACAGATGTCTGACTCGGTGCCTCGAAGACCTAGATATGGAATACCACATTAATACAAGGTCCTGGAAAGAGAACAAGTCAAACTAGGCAACTTCTAGGTCAATAAATCAATTCTAAGTTAAAAGTCAACTATGGTCAACTTTAAAGTCAACTAAAGTCAAACATGGTCAAACCAAGGTCAACCTCACAAGAAATCTATATAAATAATATAGGAATAAAATACAACAATTTAGGAATCAAAATTAGATCCCAATTGATATCCACACAAAGTATACTAATAATACAATTAATGCACACTCTAAATAATGTATATACAAACCAATATAAATAAATAATATATTATTACTAGTATTATACTTTACAAAAACACCTATATATACATATATATATATACAAATATAATATATAATATATAAATTAAATCAGTCAAATCGTCACTGAAAACAGTGAGCTAAAAACAAAGATTTAAATAAAATAGGCTTTCAGTGACAGTAGGACTGTCACTGAAACCACCGTCGCCAAAGCCGCTGTGCAAACTGCACTGCTGTCACCTATTGGTGACAGTTCTCAACTGTCACAGAAAAGTCTGTCACTGCTGCTGCGAATCCCGCCCACTGTATGGGTTATTAATGACAGTGGCGGCTCTGTCATTAATAATCCGTCGCCACTGTTACAGCGGCTGCTGCTGTAACCGCCTAATTAATGACAGTTCTCTGTCATTAATCCTACTGTCACTAAAACACAGTAAATATATATATAAATATATATATTTAAATCAATAAATATACAAATCAATATATTTATATATATAAAACAATTAAATAAATAAATATACTTATATATATAATTAAATAATAATTGTTACAAACACATTGTATGACTTAATATACATAAAATATATACATTAATAAACAAATAATTATATAATAATTATAAATAATATAATTACACATAAATATATTTTACAAAACCTTTATGTCTAAAATATTTTATTAACATAAGTACATATATAATTGCATGCAAGAAAGCTACCTATATATATTTATACATCACATTAAAACACATAGAAATATATAGATCTATGCTACAAAAATTACCATAATAAATACACTAAAATAATATATAATATCTATATATATTTACTAATTATAAATAAAGAATTTAAAGCATAATTAATTAGATCTATACAAAATACACACAATTGGAGAGTATCACACCGTATCCCACTAGATCTAGGATACGCATGTGACACGAGTCCAACACACAACCAAATGCACCCCGAAGGACACAAACAAATCACAAATAATATTTATGAATAAATCAAAGTGTCAAAAGTAGATCTATGTGTCTGTGTCAAAATACGACATGTACAAAGCCCCGTGTCGGAGGAAAACCCCCAAAGTGACACGTATCACCAAATAGTTGGGATACGAACCATATGCACCAAATTGTGGACACGACACTAGCCTCAAACACATAAGCACATGCCCAATTGATCTATAGGATCATTGACACACACAACAAAATGTAAATTCAGAATTCCCACAAAATTGACACAAAAAGCACCATAACTTTCTCCATGGGTCTCCTATGAACACAAAACAAAGTCCTATGGGTAGTACATACATATAGGTTGATTTTACATGATTAAATCTCAGATTTAGAAGCTATTTAAATGGAAAAAACTGAATTATACCTATTGGGAGATGGATTCCTAATGAAACCTTCAATTGAGATGAACTTGCTTCCAAATTATAGATCATTGCTCCTTTTTGTAGATCCTTGCTTCCTTCTTCTAGATCCTTGCTTCTCAACTTTCTAATGGTGAATTGGGAAGAATTTGAAATGAATTTGGTAGGGAATTGGATTGGGAATGGAGGGAATTTGGTAGTGGGAAATTCTAGATCTAGATTTGGAAATGAAATGAGAGGAAAGAAAAATTTCCCCCCTCTTTTAATAGGCCGGCCATGCCCCCCTCCCCAAGCAATTCTGAAATGTCCAATGTACCCCTTGGGGCCTCTCATGAAGAAATAATTAAGGAAGGAAGCTTCTAGTCTAATCATTTAATTAATTTAATCCATCTCCTTAACTATGGGCTTTCTAAATGGACCAAGTCTAACTATTTAATTCATGTTGGTCCATGGGTCCAAACTAAACTAGTTGAGTCCACTAATATAAGTCCAAAATAATTAAATAACATCTAACAATAATTAAATAATACAACAAATAATTATTTACCATGCACAATATTTATTTAAATAGGAAATTACTAAAATACCCTTTTTCCTAAAATATGGTAGTGACAAGTCTACCCTCCTTAAAATAATTTCGTCCTCGAAATTCAAAGATGAAAACTACCCCCAAAAAATAACAGAACAGAACTAAAGGATCACAACTAACTATGAAAGAACATAACTAGAAATAACATACCTCAAGGTACAAACAAATATGGATAACGCTCTCGCATTTCATCCTCTCTCTCCCAGGTAGACTCCCCCGGAGAGTGATGCCTCCATGCGACGCGTACCAAAGGAATAGTCTGGTTCCTCAGCACCTTCTCTCTCCGATCCAGAATCTCAACTGGCTGCTCTGGATAGCTAAGAGTAGGGCCCACCTCTATCTCCGAGTGATCCAATACATGACTAGGATCTGCCACGTATCGTCTCAACTGTGACACATGAAACACGTTGTGCACTCCCTCCAATGCAGGTGGCAAGTCTAGTCTATAAGCAACTGCACCGACCTTCTCTAGAATAGTGAAAGGTCCGATGAATCGCGGACTAAGCTTTCCGCCTCCACCGAAGCGAATCGTGCCTCGTGTCGGAGAAATCCTTAGAAACACCAAACTACCCACCTATAACAAAATACCATCTTAAGAACTTAATCTATAACAAACAAGAACAAGCACAAACAAAAATCTAAAATATACCTCAAACTCCAAAGGTCTCCGATGGCTATCGGCCCAATGCCGCTGTCTGTCCTGCGCCACTCGAAGTCTGTCTTTGATCAATTGAACCTTCTCTGCTGCATCCACAACCATCTCTGGCCCAAGCAAAACTCTCTCTCCAATATCGTCCCAAGACAAAGGAGTACGACATCTCCGACCATATAGAGCTTCAAAAGGTGACATCTCTATACTGGCCTGGTAACTGTTGTTGTAAGCAAACTCTACCAAATGGAGATGGTCCTCCCAAGAACCCCTGAAATCTAGTACACAAGTGCGCAACATATCCTCGAGAGTTTGGATAGTCCTCTCTGACTGCCCATCTGTCTGGGGATGATATGCAGTACTGAATTTGAGCTAAGTGCCCAAACTCTCCTGCAAACTCCTCCAGAAATGAGAAGTGAAACGACTATCCCGATCTGAGACTATGCTGACGGGAACTCCATGTATCCTAACGATCTGCCTCACATACATCTCTGCCAGCTTCTCCGTAGACAAACCCACCTTGAAAGGCAAAAAGTGGGCCGACTTGGTCAACCTATCAACAATGACCCAAATCGCGTCTTTTCCTCCTGGAGATCGTGGAAGTCCGGATACAAAATCCATAGTAATGTGTTCCCACTTCCACTCTGGAATGGGTAATGGCTGAAGTAACCCTCCTGGCCTCTGCATCTCGGCTTTCACCTGCTGGCACACTAAGCATCTGGATACAAACTGTGCTACTTCCCTCTTCATGCCATACCACCACACTCTCTCTCGCATATCCCGATACATCTTGTTAGCACCTGGATGTATGGAATACTGAGAGCGATGCGCTTCCTGCAATACCTCCTCTCGCAACTCCCCACTAGGCACACACAATCTAACTCCATGCCTCAAAGATCCATTCTCTGCAATAGTGAAATCATCCTCTAATCCTGCTCTCACCTGAGCTCTGATACTCCTCAAGGATACATCATCATACTGTGCTGCCTTGATCCTGTCCATCAGATCTGAATGTATCTGCAATCCCCATATCTGCATAGCACCACCAGGAACAATCACCTCAATGCCCAAGCTCTCCAAGTCCTCCAACAAATATCGATCCTGTGTCAAGAACATAGCTACCGGATACCTGCTCAAAGCATCGGCAACTACATTGGCTTTCCCAGGATGATATTGCAAAGAGATATCAAAATCCTTCATCAGTTCCAACCACCGACGCTGCCTCATGTTCAACTCCTTCTGCGTGAAAACGTACTTCAAGCTTTTGTGGTCTGTGAAGATCTCCACACGCTCTCCGTACAAATAATGTTTCCACAACTTCAGAGCGAATATGACAGCTGCCAACTCCAAATCATGGGTAGGATAGTTCTTTTCATGAGGACGCAATTGCCTGGATGCATAGGCAATCACTTTCCCATGTTGCTGAAGAACACAACCTAAACCCTTTCCTGATGCATCACTATAAATAGTGAAACCTCCGAACCCTGATGGCAACGTCAAAATAGGAGCAGACGTTAACCTCTTCTTTAACTCCTCAAAAGCAACTTGGCAATCCTCCGTCCAAACAAACTCTACATCCTTCCTTGTGAGTCTGGTCATCGGCTCGGCAATCCTCAAAAAATCTTGCACAAACTTCCTGTAGTAGCCTGCCAATCCCAAGAAACTCCTGATCTCTGCTACCGAACTCGGAGACTTCCAAGATTCCACTGCTGAAATCTTCTTCGGATCCACTGAAATACCATCACCAGTCACAACATGCCCCAAGAACTCCACCTTGTCCAAGAAAAACTCACATTTGGACAACTTCCCATACAATTTCTCCTTCCTCAGCATATCCAACACAATCCTCAAATGCTCCTCATGCTCCTCCGGTGTCCTCGAGTATATGAGTATGTCGTCGATGAACACCACCACGAACTTGTCAAGGTACTGGTGGAACACCTTGTTCATCAAGTTCATAAATACCGCCGGTGCATTAGTCAAACCAAACGGCATCACCATAAACTCGTACTGACCATACCGAGTTCTAAAAGCAGTCTTCGGTATGTCCTCCGGCTTCACCTTTACCTGATGGTAGCCTGATCTCAAATCTATCTTAGAAAACACCTTCTCACCACTCAACTGATCAAACAGATCATCAATCCGTGGCAAATGATACTTATTCTTGATAGTGAGATTATTCAAAGCCCTGTAATCAATGCACATGCGTACCGATCCATCCTTCTTCGGTACAAACAATACCGGGGCTTCCCATGGTGAAGAACTCGATCTGATAAACCCCTTATCCTGCAATTCGTCCACCTGCTTCTTCAACTCAACCAGCTCGCTGTTGTTTACTCTATAGACATGCTGCGAAATTGGTTCTGCACCTGGCACCAAGTCTATAGAAAATTCAACATCTCGATCTGGCGGCAATCCTGGCAATTCCTCAGGAAACACATCCAAGAATTCTGCTATCAACGGATGTGGCAACTCCTTATCTTCCACCATAGCTCCACAAATAATGCCTTCGCCTTGCTCTGCAGCTCCTCTAGCAAACTCGAACTCTGGCTCTCCTGGCGGACCAAACAAAACTCTACCTCCTCTACAATCTATGCTAGCACGGTGCCTACTCAACCAATCCATCCCGAGTACAATGTCGTAGCTCGGAAGTGGCATTACAAGTAGACACGCACTCAACTCCCGGCCTCCCAGAGTAACTCTCCGATCCTTGCAAATATCATTAACCAGGATAATGCCTCCCCCTGTCATGATCTTGCAAGTCCTAAGAAAAGACTCAGCTACCAAACCATGCTTTAGAGCAAAAAAAATAGATACAAAACTATGGGAAGCACCACTATCAAACAAAGCTAAAGCTGGAATGGAATCAAGAAGAATAGAACCTGCGATAACATCTCCGGTGGGTTTCTCCTCTTCGACGGTCATAGCAAACGCTCGTCCCTGCCGAGCACCTCCCTGCTGCTGATGCTGGACAAAATGCTGCTGCTGTGTCGGAAGCGGTCCCCTCGGCTGTGCTGCAGGTGGTCTCGTCTGTGCCCTAGGAGCTGGAGCTGCTCCCTGAACTGCACGACGAGGACACTCCCTCGATTGATGCCCTTCAGTACCACAATACAAACAAACTCCTAGCCTCCTCCAGCAAACTTCCCAGATGTGGCCGGGCTTCTTGCAGAAGTTGCATGGAGCTTGCTGTAACTGTCTCTGCTGCTGAGGTGCCTGGTGAAAAGGCGCTCTAGCTGGAGTCTGGTTCTGCTGTGGCTGCTGGAAAGGTTTGGATTGGAAATGAGGACGTTTGGCAGATACTGCACTGTCATTGGCCCCCAGAACAGAATTACGGTCTCTCTTGGTCTTCAAACCCAGATCCCGCTCAACCTTGCGTGCCTCCGCAAGTATCTCCGAGTATGTCTCATAAAAGACGGAATGAGGATCAATATGGCACAAGATGTAAGACATCAAGGAAAGGACAGTTTAAGGGATCAAGTATCAATATCAAAGGAGAATAGTTGAATCAAAAGAATTTTCCTAGATGTGATTGAGTATCTCAGCCTATATTCTATATCCTATCGCAGGCTCGCAGTAGTACAACTAAGTTGTCGCACTACCACGACATCACATACTTTGTGAAGCTTGACCTGCATGGGCCACCACCAAAAATGTGTCACGACCCGCACCCGGTATAAGGGTACTAGTCGGAAACAACGCCCAGCCTACGCCGCAGAATCGGCGGTAGAACGCTGTCGAGAAAGTCTATCTAATATAATGAACCACCAATAATGATAGAATACTCAATCACAGAACTAAGATAGAAATGAGCACGAATCAGATAAAGAATAGAATAGTCACAATACAACTCATGAGTCTAAAATAATACATCAATGAGTCAGAAGAAGTAACAAAATAAGCTGGAGACAAATCCAGTACAAAAGAATACTATGAAGCTACAAAGCTACAACTCCAGGGTCAACTGTCTCAGTTGGGATAAGTCCCTCTTGAACCAGGGTCTCAGAATCTAAACTCACAATATCCTAGGGTCCATAAAAGGTAGGGTACCACTCCTCAGTATCATCTGGAAAAATATATCCAGTCAGGAAAGGAGCAGAGTACAACCCTAACAGCAGTTCTCAAGCAATGATAAAAACTATGTAACAGTAAATAGCTATGGATAAACAAGATACACAATAGATAGGAAAGATATATGTACAATAAGGAATACTGGGAATAAATACAATAAGGAACAATATGCCAATGAAACAATAATACTAATGACTAAGTGTGTGAGTACTAGCTTAACATGTGATCGGCTTGGGCAAGATGCAATGCGGCCTGGCTAATCATACGTGCGGTGCATGATCAACACTATTCGCTTACCAGTATTTTATTCAATAGGGATTTGATCACACATTTATACTAATACTCTCCACCCCCGACTGGTATAATAGATCCAACCACGGTATGCTATGGCACTAGATTCCCCAAGAAGATAGCTAGTCTTCCCGAGAATCGGTGTCTGTACATGTACAAGATAACCAATAAACAATGCTTGCACCATATACACCATATACCAAGGAATAATATCTCATGACCAGATCCGGATATACCAATCCGTGTAACCATAGTGTCAAGAGAAACATGTATATCTACACTAGATACAACGAACATAGAGGATATCATAAATGAGAAACTATCAGAGAATGTACTCGCCTGAAGTCCAATGAATAGTCTCCCAGATGTCTGACTCGGTGCCTCGAAGACCTAGATATGGAATACCATATTAATACAAGGTCCTTGAAAGAGAACAAGTCAAACTAGGCAACTTCTAGGTCAATAAATTAATTCTAAGTTAAAAGTCAACTATGGTCAACTCTAAAGTCAACTAAAGTCAAACATGGTCAAACCAAGGTCAACCTCACAAGAAATCTATATAAATAATATAGGAATAAAATACAACAATTTAGGAATCAAAATTAGATCCCAATTGATATCCACACAAAGTATACTAATAATACAATTAATGCACACTCTAAATAATGTATATACAAACCAATATAAATAAATAATATATTATTACTAGTATTATACTTTACAAAAATACCTATATATATACATATATATATATACAAATATAATATATAATATATAAATTAAATCAGTCAAATTGTCACTGAAAACAGTGAGCTAAAAACAAAGATTTAAATAAAATAGGCTTTCAGTGACAGTTCCTACTGTCACTGAAACCACCGTCGCCAAAGCCGCTGTGCAAACTGCACTGCTGTCACCTATTGGTGACAGTTCTCAACTGTCACAGAAAAGTCTGT
The DNA here is from genome assembly GCA_036927795.1 of Iris macrosiphon. Classification (NCBI taxonomy): domain Eukaryota; kingdom Viridiplantae; phylum Streptophyta; class Magnoliopsida; order Asparagales; family Iridaceae; genus Iris; species Iris macrosiphon. The sequence continues at coordinate 83,610,706 of JAYESA010000015.1, read as the reverse complement.
CACTGCTGCTGCGAATCCCGCCCACTGCATGGGTTATTAATGACAGTGGTGGCTCTGTCATTAATAATCCGCCGCCACTGTTACAGCGGCTGTTGCTGTAACCGCCTAATTAATGACAGTTCTCTGTCATTAATCCTACTGTCACTAAAACACAGTAAATATATATATAAATATATATATTTAAATCAATAAATATACAAATCAATATATTTATATATATAAAACAATTAAATAAATAAATATACTTATATATATATAATTAAATAATAATTGTTACAAACATATTGCATGACTTAATATACATATTTTACATGGCTAGAAGCACACATAAAATATATACATTAATAAAAAAATAATTATATAATAATTATAAATAATATAATTACACATAAATATATTTTACAAAACCTTTATGTCTAAAATATTTTATTAACATAAGTACATATATAATTGTATACAAGAAAGCTACCTATATATATTTATACATCACATTAAAACACATAGAAATATATAGATCTATGCTACAAAAATTACCATAATAAATACACTAAAATAATATATAATATCTATATATATTTACTAATTATAAATGAAGAATTTAAAGCATAATTAATTAGATCTATACAAAATACACACAATTGGAGAGTATCACACCGTATCCCACTAGATCTAGGATACGCATGTGACACGAGTCCAACACAACCAAATGCACCCCGAAGGACACAAACAAATCATAAATAATATTTATGAATAAATCAAAGTGTCAAAAGTAGATCTATGTGTCCGTGTCAAAATACGACATGTACAAAGCCCCGTGTCGGAGGAAAACCCCCAAAGTGACACGTATCACCAAATAGTTGGGATACGAACCATATGCACCAAATTATGGACACGACACTAGCCTCAAACACATAAGCACATGCCCAATTGATCTATAGGATCAATTGACACACACAACAAAATGTAAATTCGGAATTTCCACAAAATTGACACAAAAAGCACCATAACTTTCTCCATGGGTCTCCTATGAACACAAAACAAAGTCCTATGGGTAGTACATACATATAGGTTGATTTTACATGATTAAATCTCAGATTTAGAAGCTATTTAAATGGGAAAAACTGAATTATACCTATTGGGAGATGGATTCCCAATGAAACCTCCAATTGGGATGAACTTGCTTCCAAATTGTAGATCATTGCTCCTTTTTGTAGATCCTTGCTTCCTTCTTCTAGATCCTTGCTTCTCAACTTTCTAATGGTGAATTGGGAAGAATTTGGAATAAATTTGGTAGGGAATTGGATTGGGAATGGAGAGAATTTGGTAGTGGGAAATTCTATATCTAGATTTGGAAATGAAATGAGAGGAGAGAGAAATTTCCCCCCTCTTTTAATAGGCCGGCCATGCCCCCCTCCCCAAGCAATTATGAAATGTCCAATGTACCCCTTGGGGCCTCTCATGAAGAAATAATTAAGGAAGGAAGCTTCTAGTCTAATCATTTAATTAATTTAATCCATCTCCTTAACTATGGGCTTTCTAAATGGGCCAAGTCTAACTATTTAATTCATGTTGGTCCATGGGTCCAAACTAAACTAGTTGGGTCCACTAATATAAGTCCAAAATAATTAAGTAACATCTAACAATAATTAAATAATACAACAAATAATTATTTACCATGCACAATATTTATTTAAATAGGAAATTACTAAAATACCCTTTTTCCTAAAATGTGGTAGTGACACCTCCCCACAAGTACATATGGATTCCAAACCAGTCACGAAGAAATAAAAATAATCCAGAACAATCACTTATCTCATAATAAGAATCCATCATACCAATCCGTGTAACAAGTGTCAAGAATCAAATAACCAATACTAAGCATGCATTATAGAGACTATCAAGCACTGAAAGTAATCACGGAAATGTACTCGCCTGTGGTCCTTAGCTGGTATGAATTAGAATCCCAGTCACAGTCCAAATAACCTATGTATTACAAATTTATCACGTCAAAACATAATTTATTTTAATTTATTTAATTCTAGAATAATTAATCCAAAATTTTATTTTAATCTTATTATTCTGATTTTTAGGTCAAATCCTAATTTTGCCCAAAAGAACCTAAAATTTATCGACTCGAGACTCATAGCACGCAAATCGAGGCGATCTGTTGACCGAAAAGTCAACCGACACAAATTTGACTTTCATGCATGATTTCCTGTAGATTTCAGCATCAAAAATATGCTGGAATTTATGGCTCGTCCGAATTCAAATTCGTTTGGGAATTATGGCGCATACAAATTTTGTATCATGCACCGATGGTTAAATTCTAACCTAGAAGTTCTACAGAATTAACAGTATATAAATATTTCGAATTAAATTTTGGGAAAAATATATGTCAATGATCTCGACATTAGCTTTCCGAAACTTCAATCGGTTCATGATTCTGATTCTTGTTCTCCCGGAATCGCAAAAACATCGAGACATATCTATTTTCGGATATGCTGTACTCTACGAATTTTCCAGAATTTAATACTCATAATTTCAAAAAAAATTTATATAATCAGAAATCTAACCTCAATATCGTTCTAGCGCAAGAAATTGGGCCTCGTTTGGAGTCCGGAGCTATGCGCAATGGCTTCTGGAAGATGAAGGAACCCTAGATGGCAATTCCCCAAAATTCGGCTTAAAGAAAACCCTAGAATTATAAACTAAATATCCTATATATATAGAGGAGAGAGGGAAGCCGCGGCTCATGAGCCTGCCACGTGACAGCCATCCGCGCTGCCCCGCCCAGATCGGACGGTCCGGGTTTGACCCGGCTTGGCTCAGCTGAGTCCGAGTCGAACTCGGACTCGGCTCGGCTCTGGGTTGGCCCGACTGCACCCGCACCCAGCTCGCTGTCACTGACAGGCGGGCCCCGCCCAGTTGGCTGCGGGAGGCTGACGGGTGGGCCCCTGTTGGCTGACTGGGTAGAAATAATTACTTTTTTGGGTTTTTATTTTCAGAAAATAGTTTTTAATTCAGTTTTCCCTAATTAACTCAAAATAAATGCTAAAATAATCAGAAAATTCCCAGAAAATTCTAAAAAATATATTTGATTATTTAGAACCTAAAATAAAAGTTTGGAATATTTTTAGTTAAGTTTGAACCTAAAATAAATTCTTGAAAGTCCTAGAAAATTAGTGTTACTAGTTTTTAATTAACCAAAAATTATGAAAAAATCTCACTAGACCCAAATTAACCTAAAAACAACATTTAAGCTAGAATTTCAGGATACAGAGGTTACAAGTCTACCCTCCTAAGAAAAATTTTGTCCTCAAAATTTAAGACAGAACAAATAAGAAGAAAAATTACCTCATGGTGCAAAAAGATAGGGGTAACGCTCTCGCATCTCCTCTTCCCGCTCCTAAGTGGATTCATCGGGAGAATGATGCCTCCAAGCAACGCGAACCAAGGGGATTACTTGGTTACGAAGCACCTTATCTCTGCGATCAAGGATCTCCACTGGCTGCTCCGGATAACGGAGGCTGGGTCCAACCTCAAGCTCCGAATGATCTAATACATGGCTAGGATCTGCCACGTATCGTCTCAACTGGGATACATGGAACACGTTGTGTACTCCTTCCAATGTAGGTAGTAAGGCTAGTCGATAAGCTACTACTCCGACCTTTTCCAGAATATTGAAAGGTCCGATGAATCTTGGACTAAGCTTTCCACCTCCACCGAAACGAATTGTTCCACGTGTCGGAGAGATCCTCAAGAACACTAAGTCGCCAACCTATGCCAAAACAGGAACTTAACGCATGATCTAAGAATGTAATAACTATTTAAATAAATGAATCGATACCTCAAACTCTAGCGGTCTCATGTGGCTATCGGCCCACTGCTTCTGTCTGTCCTGAGCCACCCGAAGTCTCTCTCTAATCTGCTTTACCTTCTCTGCAGCATCAACTATCATCTCTGGTCCCAAAAGTACTCTCTCTCCTACGTCGTCCCAAGATAATGGAGTTCGGCATCTCCTACCGTACAAAGCCTCGAAAGGAGACATCTCGATACTAGCCTGAGAGCTATTGTTGTATGCAAACTCTACCAGGTGAAGATGATCCTCCCATGAGCTACCAAAATCTAGTACACATGTCCGAAGCATATCCTCGAGCGTCTGAATAGTCCTCTCTGACTGTCCATCCGTCTGAGGGTGGTAAGCCGTGCTAAATTTGAGTTGGGTCCCCAAGCTAGCCTGCAAACTCCTCCAAAAGTGGGACATAAATCTACTATCCCGATCGGACACGATGCTTACTGGAACTCCATGCAGCCTGACTATCTGTCTTACATATAAATCAGCAAGCTTCTCCGTGGACAATCCTACTTTGAAAGTCAAAAAGTGGGCTAATTTGGTCAGCCTGTCCATAATGACCCAAATTGCGTCCTTCCCTCCTAGAGTGGGTGGAAGTCCGAAAACAAAATCCATCGTGATATGCTCCCATTTCCACTCAGGAATTGGTAATGGCTATAGCAATCCTCCTGGTCTCTGCCTCTCGGCTTTGACCTGCTGGCACACTAAACATCTGGCGACAAAACATGCTACCTCTCGCTTTATTCCATACCACCACACGTGTTCTCTCAGATCCTTATACATCTTATTAGCTCCCGGGTGTATAGAATACTGAGAACGATGAGCCTCCTGCATGATCTCTTCACGCAGGTCTCCACTAGGCACACATAACCTAGTCCCCTGCCTTAGAGAACCATCATCTGCAATAGAGAAGTCATCTATCAATCATGCCTGTACCTGAGCTCTGAGGCTTCGTAGACCCTCATCCTGGTACTGTGTCTCTCGAATCTTCTTCATCAATCCTGATTGAATCTGCATGCCTATCATCTGCATCTCCACTCCTGAAATAATAACCTCGATGCCCAGGCTATCCAATTCTGCTAATAAGTGACGATCTGTTGTCAAGTACATCGCTACTGGATATCTACTCAATGCATCGGCAACTGCGTTAGCTTTCCCTGGATGGTATTATAGTAAAATATCAAAATCCTTCATCAGTTCTAGCCACCTACGCTGCCTCATATTCAGCTCCTTCTGCGTAAGGACGTACTTCAAGCTCTTGTGGTCAGTGTATATTTCCACACGCTCTCCGTACAGATAATGTCTCCATAGCTTTAGAGCGAAGATTACCGCTGCTAGTTCTAAGTCGTGAGTGGGATAGTTTCTCTCATGTGGCCACAACTGTCTAGAAGCATATGCCACCACCTTCTTGTTCTGCTCTAGAACACATCCCAAGCCCTTCCCTGAAGCATCACTATAAATGACAAATCCTTCTGTCCCCAATGGCACCGTCAAAACAGGCGCTGTGGTCAATCTCTTCTTGAGCTCATTAAATGCAACCTGACATTCTTTGGTCCACTTGAACATCACATCCTTTCTAGTGAGTCTAGTCAACGGCTCCGTGATCCGTAAAAAATCCTTTATAAATTTTCGGTAATATTCGGCCAATCCTAAGAAGCTTCTGATCTCTGCAATAGAACTCGTAGTGGTCCAAGACTCTACATCAACAATCTTCTTTGGATCCACCGATATCCCGGCTCCAGTTACCACATGCCCAAGGAACTCTACCTTATCCAGGAAGAACTCATATTTTGATAGTTTCCCATAGAGCTTCTTCTTCCGGAGGGTCTCTAGCACAATCCTTAGATAGTTTTCGTGTTCTTCCGGTGTCTTCGAATAGACAAGAATATCATCTATGAATACTACTGCAAACTTGTCAAGGTATTGGTGGAATACCTTGTTCATCAAGTTCATGAAGACTGTCGGGGCATTAGTCAACCCAAATGGCATCACCATAAACTCATATTGGCCATATCTTGTCCAAAATACAGTTTTTGGAATATCTTCCTTCTTCACCTTCAACTGATGATAGCCAGACCTCAAATCGATCTTTGAAAATACCCTTGATCCACTCAGCTGATCGAAAAGATCGTCTATCCTTGGTAGCGGGTATTTGTTTTTGATGGTGAGGTTGTTCAAAGCCCTGTAATCAATGCACATTCGCACCGACCCATCTTTCTTTGGTACAAATAAGACCGGGGCTCCCCAAGGCGAGAAACTCGATCTAATAAAACTCTTGTCTAGCAAATCATCCACCTGCTTTTTCAATTCTTTCAGCTCGCTATTGTTGATCCTGTAGACTCGCTGCGACACCGGTTTCGCCCCAGGCACTAAGTCTATAGTAAATTCAAGGTCTCTGTCTGGTGGCAATCCGGGTAGCTCCTCAGGAAATACGTCTAAAAATTCTACAATAATCGGGTGTGGCAAGTCCGTCTCTGCTACCATTGCTCCATAAATAATTCTATCACTCTGCTCAACTCCTTCCCTAACAAACTCAAATTTTGGCTTTCCTGGAGGGTGGAACAGTACACGTCCTCCACGATAGTCTATGCTAGCATGGTGCATACTCAACCAATCCATTCCAAGGACAATGTTAAAACTCAGAAGTGGCATTACGAGTAAACTAGCATCCAAATTATGGCCTCCCAAGGTAACACGACGTCCCTTACAAGTATCACTGACTACGATAGTCCCTCCACCAGTCGTGATCTTGCAACTCCTACTCAAGGGTTCAGATACTAAACTATGCTTAAGCACAAAGGATACATATATGAAGCTATGCGATGCACCAGAATCAAATAAGGTAATAACAGAAATAGAATCAAGAAGAATAGAACCTGTTATCACATCACCAGCCGGCTCAGCTTCCTCTACGGTCATGGCAAAGGCTCTGCCCCCTGGAGGTACTCCCCTTTGCTGGTGCTAAGCGAACTGTTGCTGTTGCATAGGAAGTGGGGGTCCTCTTGGTTGTTGGGACACTGGTGGTCCACCTGGTCCTCTCTGAGCTGAGGATCCGCCTAAAGGAGGTGCGGTAGGACACTCCCTCATCTGGTGCGTAGGTGATCCACAATATAAGCATACGCCCAATCTCTTCCGGCAGATCTCCCATGAATGTCCTGGCTTCTTGTAATAGTTGCATGGGGGAACTTGTTGCACTGGTCTCTGTAGCTGTTGCTGCACTTGCTGAGCTGGGGCTCTAACTGGGGTACGCTACTGTTGCTATTATTGAAAGGTCTTTGGCTGAAACTGTGGGCGCTTTGCCTGCCCTTGACTACTACCACTTCCGATAGCATCCCTGTTTCTCTTATTCCGAAGACACATATCCACCTCCACCCTTTGAGCCTCTGCTAATATGTCAGCAAGAGTCTTATGGGCCAAAGAAATGTGGACCTTGACCTCCTGGTTCAAGCCCTCTCTGAATTGTCTTACTCTATCTTTCGGGTCCCTTACCATGTATTCTGCGAATCGGCTCAGCCTGCCAAATTCTGTAGCATACTCATCCACGGCCATCCCGTTCTGCTCCAAGTTCTGGAATTGCTTCTCTAGAACCCCTTTGGCTACTGCAGAAAAGAATTTCCTCTTAAAGAGGTCCTTGAACTGCTCCCAAGTCATATTTGGATCTACAATCCTAGGCTCATTTCTGAACCAAGTACGAGCAATATCGTGAAGCTGCAAGCCTACGGCCTCAATCTTCAGGTCCTTCGAAAGCCGGGAAACTCTTATGATCCGCTCGATATTCTCGAGCCACCCATCAGCGTAAAGGATTCCCTCTGTCCCCTTGAATGTTCGAGGTTCCATCTTCTTGAAGTCCTGGATGTTACCTACCTTCGGTTGAGCGGTCTGCTGTTGTGGTTGTTGGACAACCCTCTCCATGGCTGCTAGGGCAACCTGTTGGGTATTTTTTATTCCTGCCCTCAGCATTTCTGTCTGTTGCCTCTGGGCCTCTGTCAGAGCCTTTTGAGCCTCCATCATGCTACGGAAGAGCTCATGTAATGGCTGAGGAGGAGGAGAAAGACTCCCTGATCCAACTGATGAGGCCTCCTGCGATGCAGATGGTGTGGGGGAAGCACCATTTGCTCTGGAACCGCGTGCTCTGGTCTTGGGTGGCATTCTGAAAAGTTGAAAACAACAAGAATAAAGTTGATATGGCACAAGATAATAAAGTATTCAAGGAGGACGATCAACTATGAAAGATATTCGATTGCTCGAAAGGAATTATTATGGGTTAGCAAGTTGAGTATACTGGATCCCTAGTTGTGATTGAGTATTTTCCTATTCCTAGTATATATATCATATGGCATGCTCGCAGTCGTACATCTAAATTAAGTACCACTACGAGTTCGCAACCTTGTACGAAATCTGACCTGCATGGGCTACCACTAAAAACGTATCACGACCCGCACCCTGGATTTGGGCATGAGTCATTAGTACATCCAGCCTACGCCGCAGTGTCGGTGGTAGAAAGCTGTACAATAAGCCACAAGTAATCTATAACTCACAACATATATCTATATCTCTACATTATACTCAATCACAGGCACTAGTTTAAAATAATACACCAAGATAATATTAAAATAATAACCTTGATGCGGGTACAATAAATCTTTCCCAAAACTAATTATCCAAATACATTGTTCAAAATACTATAGGAAACTGTCGGAGAATAATCTGATCCAAATAACTAACAAAATCAACTACTAATAAAACTACTCCATCGCAGACGGTATCCGAGCTGTTAACTCTCCCTGATCGTCCGGAAGAGCACGATCAGGCTCTATTATGTCGCTAGCATACGGTCCATAATGTGTAGGGATTTCATCCTTAATGTAGTCACCTAAAATATTTATCCAATCAGGAAAGGAATGAGTACATCACAATGAAAACAGTTCCAACACATGGTAGAAGCTATAAGACAATAAATAGCAGGAAATATATGATAGCAACAAACTGAACTCACAATAAAGCAACTAGAATAACCAAATGTTGAAGTCCTGTCATGCAAACATATAGTACAATATCTCCAAGCAACAAAAAAAATAACTACAATGGATGGAAGAACAGATAAGAACAACTACTCTATGTGATTTGAAATACTTTATTGACATGTGAACGACTAGGGGGTAATATCCGGCAAACCACACATGTCGTGCATGGCTGCTATTATTCCAGAAAGGACCATGGGATAGAAAGGGTAGTTCACACGTCCACTAAGTATTTTCCCTTCCCACAAGTACACATGGATTCCAAACCAGTCACAAAGAAATAAAAATAATCCAGAATAATCACTTATCTCATAATAAGAATCCATCATACCAATCCGTGTAACAAGTGTCAAGAATCAAATAACCAATACTAAGCATGCATTATAGAGACTATCAAGCACTAAAAGTAATCACGGAAATGTACTCGCATGTGGTCCTTAGCTGGTATGAATCAGAATCCCAGTCACAGTCCAAATAGCCTATATATTACAAATTTATCACGTCAAAACATAATTTATTTTAATTTATTTAATTCTGGAATAATTACTCCAAAATTCTATTTTAATCTTATTATTCTGATTTTTAGGTCAAGTCCTAATTTTTCCCAAACGAACCTAAAATTTATCGACTCGAGACTCATAGCACACAAATCGAGGCGATCTGTTGACCAAAAAGTCAACCGACACAAACTCGACTTTCATACATGATTTCCTGTAGATTTCAGCATCAAAAATATGCTAGAATTTATGGCTCTTCCGAATTCAAATTCGTTTGGGAATTATGGCATATACAAATTTTGTATCGTGCACCGATAGTTAAATTCTAAACTAGAAGTTCTACAGAATTAACAGTATATAAATATTTCGAATTAAATTTTTGGAAAAATATATGTCAATTATCTCGACATTAGCTTTCCGAAACTTCAAACGGTTCATGATTCTGATTCCTGGTTCTCCCGGAATCGAAAAAACATCGAGATGCATATATTTTCGGACATGCTATGCTCTACGAATTTCTAGAATTTAATACTCATAATTTAGTAAAATTTTTTATATAATCAGAAATCTAACCTCAATATTGTTCTAACGCAAGAAACTGGGCCTCGTTTGGAGTCCGAAGCTATGTGCAATGGCTTCTGGAAGATGAAGGAACCCTAGATGGCAATTCCCCAAAATTCGGCTCAAAGAAAATCCTAGAATTATAAACTAAATATCCTATATATATAGAGGAGAGAGGGAAACCGCGGCTCGTAAGCCTGCCACGTGGAAGCCATCCATGCTGCCCCGCCCAGATCGGACGGTCCGGGTTTGACCTGGCTTGGCTCAGCTGAGTCCGAGTCGAACTCGGACTCGGCTCGGCTCTGGGTCGGCTCGGCTGCACCCGCACCCAGCTCGCTGTCACTGATAGGCGGGCCCCGCCCAGTTGGCTGCGGGAGGCTGACGGGTGGGCCCCTGTTGGCTGACTGGGCAGAAATAATTACTTTTTTGGGTTTTTATTTTCAGAAAATAGTTTTTAATTCAGTTTTCCCTAATTAACTCAAAATAAATGCTAAAAATTCCCAGAAAATTCTAGAAAATATATTTGATTATTTAGAACCTAAAATAAAAGTTTGGGATATTTTTAGTTAAGTTTGGACCTAAAATAAATTCTTGAAAGTCCTAGAAAATTAGTGTTACTAGTTTTTAATTAACCAAAAATTATGAAAAAATCTCACTAGCCCCAAATTAACCTAAAACAATATTTAAGCTAGAATTTCAGGATACGGAGGTTACAGAATCCATCTCCCAATAGGTGAATCCTCAAATCTCTCTTTTATATTCAATTTTTATTATTTGTTTGGCCATTAGGAGCCCACGCATGGTTTAGGAATACCCACAAGGGGAGAGAATGAGATTATATTAGCTTACATCATGATTCCTTCATGGTGTTGTGTGCATATTTAGAGTTTTGTGATTATGGGTGTGTTTTTCCCTATTTTTCATGACAACTATTTATATTAAATATAAATAGATATATTTAATATGCATATTCATTATTAATAGAGTATTTGGGGTTTGGGCATAAGATTGATAGTGTATCATGATACTATAGATAGTATCATGACTTATGCACTCCAAGTGTTTGATAAATTGCCATTACTAGTTGTGTTATTTAGAGTGCTAATTTCATATGTAAGTGAATGTATGTGTGTATATATATATATATATTAGTGTATACATATATTTTGGTTTATGGTGTGTGTGTTTATGCACATATAAGGGGGAGGAGGAGTGACAGTGCACATGAATTGTAAGGGGTCGGGTTTTCTGTATGTCTCATAGTGGAGAATCAGTGATAGTATAGTGTCTTGGTTTTGTGTGTGTTCAGGTACAGTTGGATACTATAGTATATTAATGCACTATTAAGAGTATCAGTGATATGTGTTAGTACAGCTGTGTTCAGTAGGTATCAATAGTATGTATAGGTTTATATCAGGGGTAGATGTGAGTGAGGGTAAAACAGCGGTAGGTATATCAGTGCACAATGGGAGAGTGTAAAGGTCAGGTTGTATTGGACTGAAGAGAGGGGGGACATGTATCAGTAGGTCAGGTTCTTAGGGAAAAGTATAAGGGGATATGTGTTGTTGTAAGGTTTAAGTGTCAATCAGTGTGTGGGGGTTTGTGTCTAATAAGTGAATTGGTATCAAGGTATTCAACTGAGTATAGGTAAGATGGGTAATAATTATGGTATTGGGTAATCTCATAGCTAAGGTATTGGGTTGTATCAACTAAGTAGTAGATACTAAAATATTGAGATGCATTAAGAAAAGGGTAATATGTTAGGTAAATTGTTACTAATAAGATTACGTAATAAGTATTGGATTTTGGTTAAGGCATTGTAATTAGTATTAGAGCTTGGTACTTGATACTAAGGTAACTACATAGAGGCTAAGGTATTAATAACTATTATAGGAAATAGTGTGTTATGACCTTGAATACCTCGAGATAACTTGGAATTAGCTAGTAATAGCTAGTTTGACCCTATAGGTCAATCTTATAGGTAGTTATGAACTCTAACCTAGGTATGGACCTAGTTTGGACCTAGAAATCATATATTTACCTAGTTGACTTATTTATCATATCAAGAACACCCTTTGACACTTATATTTTATATTTAGGTCTTCATGATTCCATCTTGGACATCGATCCTTATTTGTTGCTCAGGAGCACATATGAGTACATTCTCTGACAGTTTTTATTATTTTGATCATTACTATGATTCTAGTTGTAGTGTATACTTGATTCTGACACAGTGGATACACGGGTTAGTATCATAGATACATGTTATGAGGAGTCGTTATTGAATCCATCGTACTAGCTAGAGACGAAAAAATATTAGCAAGTTATGTGATCATACCCCACTTTACATGTATTATAGCTCACCCTACATATCACGTAGGGTGTAGCCTGACCATATTACATGCCTCATAACCTATTATATATGATTAGTATGACTCTTGCTTGCATCATAGCTAACCAGATGGTTAGCCTGACCTCACATGTATCATAGCCAATCATATATAACAAGCCTGATCTAGTCCCAAATTGATAACATGGCAAACTAATATTTTACGGCACTTAGCCAGTATTTCTTTCCTTTATTCCAGTACATTCATTGCTAGTATTTACATATATCTGTTTCACTGCTAGTTATTCCTCTATGATGATTACATGTCTCTCTAGTTTTTCCTTACATTCCCGTATCTTATTCCATTCACGTATTTCCTTACACTGCTTTGCTGTTAGTGTTTATGCTTTGCTCCAATCCTGACTAGATAACATTTTTTAGAGGATCTCAAGGACTTTTGTCCTACTCATTATGGTCCAGGAGTATATGATGATTATAACCAGGAGCTTCCAGAGGAGCCACTCCATATAGAGGAGATACCACCCGCAGTTGTTTAGTTAGCACATAGCTTATTTATGTATTGGATTGTTCCAGACTTTGAGACTTGAGTTTTATTTATATGTTGAGATTTATATTGTGTTGAGATAGGTAGACTCTTAGTCTCTGACTTGTTGATATATATTTTTTTTCTCTTGTGTTTCTTTTCATCTTTATCGTGTTATTTACCTTCCTCATAGTTATTGTGGTTGAGTACATTGTGAGTTGATGATTATATATATATATATATTTATTATCCTCCGTTTGGAGTTGAGATATGTTGACAGGTTATGATATCATTGATAGATAGCTTTTTTGACCTAAACAACATTCTACCGCCTATGCTGCGGCGTAGACTGGACGTACCCATGACTCATGCCCAATTTTTGGGAACGGGTCATGACAAATAGACTATAGATTAATGAAAACGAGTATAGATGGGTGATTCTACCAAAATTAATATATTAAATGATCTTAGATTAATGAAAATAATTATAAATAGGTGATTCTAACCGAAATATGTAATATAATAAACTTAGAATGATAAAAACGAGCATGGATGGATGATTCTAACCAAAATATGGTATAAAACATGTAGAATGATGAAAACAAGTATAGCTATGCGATTCTAACCAAAATTATGGTATAGAATGGACATAAGGCAGAATTATTTCAAGAAGGCACTTCGAGTTAATGAAAAAATAAAATAAAATAAATGAATAAAAAAGGGAGGTTAACTAGTATCTATTTCTTTTGTAATTATTTAATGATAAATACGAGTATGGACGTGTGATTCTAACTAAAATATGGTATATAACCGGCATAGATTGGTAAAACGATTATAGAAATATGATTCTAATCGAAATAAGTTATCAGATGCTCGCAAAATATTGAAAATGACTATAAACGAGTGATTTTGAACCGAAACATGGTATAATATAACCGTAGAATGATGTAAAAAAGTTTAGATCTTTGATTCTAATCTAAATATGGTATATAATTGGGGTAGAATCATGAAAACAATTATAGATGAATGATTCTAACCAAAATATGGCTAGAATATGGGTTGATCGGTGAGAACGAGTATATATGGATGATTCTAACAGGAATATGGCATAAAAGTGGCATAAATTTATGGAAATGAGTATTAAAATGTGATATAATCAAAATACAGTATTAAATATCATAGAATAGTAAAAATGAGTATAAATGAGTAATTTTAACCAAAATACAATATAGAATGAGCATAGAATGCTGAAAATGTGTTTAGATTGGTGATTTTGACCAAAATATGGTATAAAATGGACGTAGAATTATGGAAACAAGTATAGATGGGTGATTCTAATTGAAATATAATATAGAATGAGCACATAATGGTTAAAATGAGCATCGATGGATTATTCTAACCGAAGAATAGGCAAGATTGATGAAAACGAGTATAGATAGGTGATTCTAACCAAAATTATGGTATAGAATGAGCTTAGATTGGTGAAAACAAATATAAATTGGTTATTCTAACAGAAATATAGAATAGAATGATTGTAGAATAATAAAAACGAGTATAGATGGGTGATTCTAACCGAAATATGGTATAAAATAAGTGTATAATGGTAAAAACGAGCATCTGGTAATTCTAACCAAAATTGCGGTATTGAATGGGCGTAGAATAGTAAAAACGAGTATAGACGTGTGATTCTAACCAAAATATGATACATAACTTTCCTATATTGGTGAAATAAGTATAAAAATATGATTTTACCCGAAATAAGGTATTAAATGCTCGTAAAATGGTGAAACGAGTATAGATGGGTGATTCTAATTAAAATATAATATATAATGAGCGTAGAATGGTTAGAATGATTATCGATGGTTGATTCTAACCGAAATATGGTGTATAATAGACATAGATTGATAAAAAAGAGTATATATGGTTGATTCTAACCAAAATTATGGTATATAATGAGCTTAGTTTGGTGAAAACTTGTTTTGATCGATGATTCTGACAAAAATATGGTATAAAACGGACGTAGAATAGTAAAAACGAGTATAGTTGGGTGTAAAATATGTTATAGAATGAGCGTAAAATGGTTAAAATGAGTATGGATGGATAATTCTAACCAAAATATGGTATAAAACAAGTACATGATGGTGAAAATGAGCATTTAGTTATTCTAACTAAAATTATGGTGTAGAATGAGTGTAGAATGCTGAAAACATGTAGCGACGTATGATTATAACCGAAATATGGTTTATAATTGTCCTAGGTTGGTGAAACGAGTATAGAAATATGATTTGAACCGAAAAAAGATTTTAAATGCTCGTAAAATGTTGTAAACGAGTCTAAACGAGTGATTCAAATCGAAACATAGTATAATATGATCGTTGAATGATGAAAATGAGTCTAGATCGTTGATTGTAATCAAAATATAGTATAAAACAAGGGTAGAATCATAAAAACGAATATAGAAGGGTGACTCTAACATAAATATGGTGTAAAATATATGTAGATCGATGAAAATGAGTAAAAATAGGCGATTATAACTAAAATATAGAATAAATTTGACGCAAAATTATGGAAACTAGTATTAAAATATGATTATAATCGAAATAAGGTATCAAATGCTCGTAAAATGGTGAAAACAAGTATAAATGAGTGGTTCTAACCAAAATATGGTATAGAATGAGCGTGGATTGTTGAAAAATATATTTAGATCGGTGATTCTAACAAAAATATGGTTTTAAACGGACGTAGAATTATGAAAACGAGTATAGGTGAGTTCTTCTAACTAAAATATGATATAAAATAAGTATAGATTGGTTAAAACGAGTATATATGGGTGATTCTAACCGAATTATGGTATAGAATGCACCATAGATTGATAAAAACGAGTATGGATGGGTGTTTCTAAATGATATTATGGTACATAATGAGCTTAGATTGGTGAAAACAAGTATAAATAAATATTTCTAAGAAAATATGGAATAAAAAGAACATAGAAGGATAAAAATGAGTATGGTTGGGTAATTTTAACCGAAATGTGGTATAAACGTGTAGAATGGTGAAAATGAGCATAGATCTATGATTCTAACCAAAATTGTCGTATAAAATAGGCGTAGATGGTAAAAACGAATATAGACATGTGATTCTAATCGAAATATAGTATATAACGGGCCTAGATAGGTGAAATGAGTATAAAAATATTATTCTGACCAAAATAAGGAATCAAATGCTCATAAATTAGTGAAAACGAGTATAAACGAGTGATTCAAACTGAAACATGGTATAATATGATCATAGAATGATAAAAATAAGTCTAGATCATTGATTCTAATCAAAATATGGTATAGAAGGGGTAGAATCATGAAAGCAGGTACATATGAGTGATTCTAACCAAAATATGGTATAGAATATGCGTAGATTAGAGAAAAATGAGTATAGATGGGTAATTCTAACTGAAATATGATATAAAATGAGCATAGAATTGTTAAAACGAGCATCGAGGGATTATTCTAACCGAAGAATAGACAAGATTGATAAAAACTAGTATAAATGGATGATTCTAACCAAAATTATGGTATATAATGAGCTTAGATGGGTGAAAACAACTATAAATAGGTTATTCTAACTCAAATATGGAATACAATAATTGTAGAATAATAAAAAGAAGTATGGATGGGTGTTTCTAACTGAAATATGGTATAAAATAAGTGTATAATGGTGAAAACGAGCATCTGGTGATTCTAACCAAAATTACGGTGTAGAATGGGCGTAGAATGGTAAAAACGAGTATAGACGTGTGATTCTAATCGAAATATATTATATAATTTGCCTAGATTGGTGAAACAAATATAGAAATGTGATTCTAACCGAAATAATGTATCAAATGCTCGAAAATAGTGAAAATGAGTATATATGGGTGATTCTAATTGGAATATGATATAGAATGAGTGTAGAATGGTTAGGACGAGTATCGATGGATGATTCTAACCAAAATATGTTGTAGAATAAGCATAGATTATGAAAATAAGTATATATGGGTGAGTCTAACCAAAATTATGGTATATAATGAGGTTAGTTTGGTGAAAACATATTTAGATCGGTAATTCTGACCAAAATATGGTATAAAATAGACATAGAATGGTGAAAACGAGTATAATTGGGTATGAAATATGATATAGAATGTGCGTAGAATGGTTAAAACGAGTATGAATGTGCAATTCTAACAAAAATGTGGTATAAAACAAGTGCATGATGGTGAAAACGAGCATCTAGATCGTTGAATGATGAAAACGAGTCTAGATCGTTGATTGTAATCGAAATATAGTATAAAATAGGGGTAGAATCATGAAAGCGGATATAAAAGGGTGATTCTCAAAGAAATATGGTATAGAATGTATGTAGATCGGTGAAAACGAGTAAAAATAGGCGATTCTAACCGAAATATGGTGTAAAAGTGGCACAGATTTGTGGAAACTAGTATTGAAATATGATTATAATCGAAATAAGATATCAAATGCTCGTAGAATGGTGAAAACAAGTATAAATGAGTGGTTCTAACCAAAATATAGTATAGAATGAGCGTAGATTGTTGAAAAAAATGTTTAGATC
Organism: Iris macrosiphon; assembly: GCA_036927795.1. Lineage (NCBI taxonomy): Eukaryota > Viridiplantae > Streptophyta > Magnoliopsida > Asparagales > Iridaceae > Iris > Iris macrosiphon. The sequence continues at coordinate 83,593,299 of JAYESA010000015.1, read as the reverse complement.
GATAAATCTAACAAAAATATGGTATAAAACGGACGTAGAATTATGAAAATGAGTATAGATGGGTTATTCTAACTGAAATATAATATAGATTGTGTTTAGATTGGTCAAAACGAGTATAGATGGGTAATTCTAATCGAATTATGGTGTAGAATGCACCATAGATTGATAAAAACAAGTACGGATGGGTGTTTCTAAATGAAATTATGGTATAGAATGAGCTTAGATTGGTAAAAACAAGTATAAATAGGTTATTCTAACCGAAATATGGAATATAATGAATGTTATAGGATGAAAATGAGTATCGTTGGGTAATTTTAACCGAAATATGGTATACAATGTGTACAATGGTGAAAATGAGCATAAATGTATGATTCTAACCGAAATTATAGTATAGAATGGACGTAGATGGTGAAAATAAGTATAGACGTATGATTCTAACCGAAATATATTATATAACCAGCCTAGATTGGTGAAACGAGTATAAAATATGATTTTAACTTAAATAATGTATCAAATGCTTGTAAAATGGTAAAAACGGGTATAAAAGAGTGATTCGAACTGAAATATGGTATAATATGATCGTAAAATGATGAAATTGAGTCTAGATTATTGATTATGATCGAGATATGGTATAAAAGGGGTAGATTCGTGAAAGTGAGTATAGATGAGTGATTCTAATCAAAATTTGGTGTAGAATATGCGTAGATTGGAAAAAATGACTATATATGGGTGATTCCAACCGAAATAAGTTATAAAAGTGGCATAAATTTATGGAGAACTAGTATTAAAATATGATTATAATCAAAATAAGATATCAAATGCTCATAGAATTGTGAAAACGAGTATAAATGAGTGGTTCGAATCAAAATATGTTATAGAATGAGCTTAGAATATTGAAAACATGTTTAGATCGGTGATTCTAACCGAAATATACTATAAAAAGGACGTAGAAAGGTGAAAACGAGTATAGATGGTAATTTTAACTAAAATATGATATAGAATGACCATATATTGGTTAAAACGAGTATAGATGGGTGTTTCTAAGCAAAATGGTATATAATAGGCCATAGATTGATGAAAATGAGTATAGACGGGTGATTCTAACCGAAATTATTGTACAGAATGAGCTTAGATTGGTGAAAATAAGTATAAATAGGTGAGTATAAATAGGTGATTCTAACCAAAATATGAAATAAAATGAACATAGAAGGATAAAAACAAGTATGGATGGGTGATTCTAACTAAAATATGGTATAAAATGTATAGAATGATGAAAACAAGTATAGATGTGTGATTCTAACCGAAATTATGGCATAGAATGGACATAAGGCAAAATTATTTCATGAAAGAACTTTGAGTTAATTAAAGAAAAAAATAAAATGAATGAATAAAAAAGGGGACTTAACTAGTATCTATTTTTTATAATTATTTAACGGTAAAAATGAGTATAGACGTTTGATTCTAACCGAAATATGACATATAACCGACGTAAATTGGTGAAACAAGTATAAAAATGTGATTATAATCAAAATAAGATATCAAATGCTCTACAAATGTTAAAAATGACTATTAACGAGTGATTTCGAACCGAAATATTGTATAATATGACCGTAGAATAATGAAAACAAGTTTAATATTTGATTCTAATCGAAATATTGTATAAAATATGGGTAAAATCATAAAAATGACTATAGATGACTGATTCTAACTAAAATATGGCTAAAATGTGCTTTGGTTGGTGAGAACGAGTATAGATGGATGATTCTAACGAAAATATGGCATAAAAGTGGCATAGATTTGTGGAAATGATTATTGGAACGTGATATAATCGAAATAAGGTATGAAATGTCGTAGAATGGTAAAAATGAGTACAAATGACTAATTCTAACCAAAAAATGATATAGAATGAGCGTAGAATGCTAAAAATGTGTTTAGATTGGTGATTTTGACCAAAATATGGTATAAAACCGACGTATAATAGTGGAAACAAGTGTAGATGGGTGATTCTAACAGAAATATGATACAAAATGAGCATAAAATTATTAAAATAAGCATCGATGGATCATTTTAACCGAAGTATAATAGTGGAAATAAGTATAGATGGGTGATTCTAATAGAAATATAATATAAAATGAGCACAAAATGGCAAAATTGATGAAAACGAGTATAGATGGATAATTCTAACAGAAATTATGGTATAGAATGAGCTTAGATTGGTAAAAACAAGTACAAATAGGTTATTCTGTAAACCCCTTCAATTATTATTTCAGGTAGATTAGTTAGGGTTGGGAATTTTATTGTAGCGTCAGGGTATTTGAGATTTAGAATTTATGTTGCAGTTGTCTGATTCTTTATTTTAACCCTTGGTGCACCCTACCATTGTTACAATATTCAGATCCCAACAATAGCCCATAATTTCTAATTTAATTGCACAACTTTCCCGTCCCGAAATCCATTCTTTAATCCTGTGTCACGTACCTTTGTCGTTGCCATCCATTTTGGGACACAAACTCAACCGGTTTAGCCAAACCAATTAAAGGGTCCAAGACTGACACCAAGCCTACATCGTTTATAACCTTTGTGTCACTCCTAATTAAGACCCCATGTGCTCCCATTTAATTTAAGAGCACATGACATTTTATTTTAATTAAATTGGGGATACCAACTTTGACTAATCCCAACTTAACCCCAATTTAACCCAATACCCCATTCATTAAGTCCATGCAAAACACACAACACTCTCTCACCCTACATAACATCAAACACCACTTCCCACACCAAATCCCTATTATTTTACATGCATGTGCAAATACCCAAAAGTTAATAGGCTTATTTGCAAATATGGTGATAGGTGTCACCACCCCATTGGTCAAGGCCAATGAAGAAACCCTCTTCCCTCTCATGGACTGGTCCCATCATCTCTCTCTCTCCCCTTTGGTTGAACAATTGTTTCACGTAAAATCTTGGCCCTTCATTCAAAATGAAACATCATCCTCACCACACACTCTCATATATAATCACTCATCCTCACACATTTTCCAATGAGCAGGCCCTAATCCCTAGAAGCCTAGGGAACCCCCCCTCTCTCTCTCCTCCCTCTTCCTTCCTTCACAACCGATTTCTTCTCTCTTTCATTCCATTCTTCTTCTTCTTCTTCTTCTTCTTCTTCTTCACTATTTCTTCTACACGAAACCTCTCCTTACCGCAGCTTTTACTCCGGCCACCCGCCGCGCTGCCATCTCTGGCCACCCGCCGAGCTGCCATCACCACCTCTTCATCTCCGGCAGAGCAACCGGTCCTACCTCGCCGCTTCAACTCCGGCCGCCTCCCTCCAGCAACCGCCACCTGCTCGAAATCGTGTACAGAAACTGAGTTCAACCTCCTCGATGCATGAAGCGATGTCTCCCTCCTCGCGCAACTGATCCTTGAACCGACTCTTCGGGTATGAACCCTACTTAACACTGTTGCTTTGTGTTTAATTAGAATATTTTAGTTTGCATTCTATTGTTAGTATTTAGAGATGCAATTCTTGAGAAAACTATTTTATAAAACTATTGATACTTTCCGATACAGAGTTGGTCCCATCAATTCGGACAACCTCGTCACGTACCGATTGCACCAAAAGGTGCATATCGTCAACGTGGATGTGTGGACTTTCGCGGAACTTGATTTGGATGTGTGTGCACACCGAAATCAACGCGTATCCGTCAGAAAGTACCGTATCGACGTATTCTGACACTCATCCTAATTTTGTGTGTGCTTGTCGTTTCATAACGAAACTTGCGCCATCGGATTCGTAGCATTACACTGGTCCTGTGACCCAAGTTTGGTTCGATTCTGAGAACGTTGAAGAAACATCATTTCATGGGCCCTACGGTTCCACATGACGGGCAATTTCGTGATCGGCTCATCGGAATCTAGTTCTGGATATTCCGTTGGATTCGTATCGTCGTTCTGGACTTGTAGACACTAAGTTTGTTGAATTTGGAGAACTTTGTCTCTAGCACATTTTTTGGTGCAAGACCCCACTTGTGAACCCCGTGTTGACCAGAGACTGCATTTTTGCCACTTTGTCCAAATTGGACGTATGTGTATATTTTTTGAGTATCTCACTCATTTTGAAACTGTTGGTGATATTTGTGACAGCATCCGAAGACATTTGCTCCAGTTTCCATCTTGAGATGCTACTTCCTTGGCGAGTTCGGGTTCGAATCTTCGTCTGGCTTCCAGGCAAGTGTACCTTGCCAACCTGTATTTACATTACCAGATTTCTATTTATTTATTATATGCATTTTGCGCGCTTGGGATCACAATCGTTACTTCACGTCCGGGTCATAACCGGGTGTAGACATTCGTCGGTAATGTCTGGTAACGATTGATAGATGTTTGCAACACCTTGATGTACACACTTGGTTACGTCATAACCCTAGGACACATTGAGACACCGTCGTCGTGCCAGATTTCCTGTATCCTGATACTGTCAGCTTGACCGAAAACTGGGATGACATTAGGGTCATGATTGTTGATAGTAATTCAGTATGACGAGATTGTTAGATAGAGGTTCAGGTTCAGCGAACACTCGTTGACCGCTTTGGGAGGGTAAGACAGTTACTAGACATTTGGGCTCCTCTGCACGCGTTATATATATGTATATGTCCTATTTATATAGTGTTCCTATATCCAGAGTAGTAGTATCACCAGTGTGACTCTTTGCTCGGAGCTACGGTACGCCCCGTCTGTCTTCATGTCCGGAGCTATAGTTTTATTTTAGATAGCCCACGCGTCGAACATTGTCTTCAAAATTGTGTCTCACTTAGGTGGTTATGCTAGATTACACTGGCATTGCACTTGTTTCTTTCTGTTATACTATGGTATACTATTTTTGTACCTTGTTACGTCCCTCTGAGGACCTGGTCCCCTACCAGTTTTGCAGCATAGACGATTACGGAGCCTTTGGAGTTGCTGATGGAGTTGCTTGTCTTGTAGACATTGGTACCAGGTGCTTATATCATTTCTACCATCGTTATGGTTATTTTATTCATATTGTTTATTCATCTGCTGTTATAGCCTAGTTTTTATAGACTCATTTTTTTTCGAGTCTATTCGAGTTTGTGTGTTATTGGGCGGCTGACTATAGCACATGTAGCTCATTCTTGTGTATTTCTGTTCATTGTGGATTGAGACATAGATGTTTACATTTACTGGATTATTTAGATAGTGACCATTATTATACAGCTTATACGTATTCAAGTCGGACTAGAGTCTGGTCAAATGCGTAGCTGGCATGTTGCGTATTCCTGGTCCTACGTATTCTGGGACTGGGGCATTACTTGTTTTTGTGGTGGCCCATGCAGGTCAAGAGCATATCATTTCGGTTACGTTACTCTACCAAACGAGCCTGCAGTTTAGGATTTATTGTTGAATAGGATCTCAATCCATAATCAATTTCTAAAACTCTCTTTGTAATTGATTATCGCCCTTGGACTTCCAAATTGTATTCATTCATTTTACATAAATATCGTTATCATTGTTTCTCATCTTTTTTTTTGGAAAGACGAATGCTTGTGCCTGATGGTTTCCTCCAGAAGAAGATCGTAGTCCAGACGATGGAAGACATGATTTGTGTAATATTCTCTGAGAAGATTGTTACCCTCAGTAGGGTAGGTTGACAAGTTCTTTTTAGATTCTAGAACTAGTGTAGAATGTTAGCAAGACGATTGGACCTAGAAGTATGTTCCTAGAACTGGTAAAACCCTACCCTTACTTGAGATAGCAGTGATTTGGGAAGTATGTAGAAGCATGAAAAATACGCTGGGAAGAGCTACGCAGCATATTGATGCAGAGCAGCGCAAACAAAGGCCTTCAGAGCCATCAGGCGTAAAAGCTCAAAGGACCATCGGCGTAAGGTGCAGTACGTCCAAAGCCGCTTCATGCGTAGACGAAGTTCTCCATCGCCTCCATGGCGTAAAACTCATCCGCTCTCAAAGCAGCGTTAAAAGCGTACGAGGAACGCTTCGTCTTCCCCGAAATGAACCTGTCAAGTCATGCAGTGAACCTGGCCTCTGACTCCTGACAAAAAGTGCTGCACGGCTACCCAGACGACGGCTGGAAACGAGCACAGACCCCTTGGGACGCACACCACAGTATGATGGCGGATCTCTGCATTTAATGCAGAGGATTGGGTTAAGATACCACCGAACCGTCGTTTACTGACGTCCCCTCAGCATAAACCGCTCTTTTGCGTACAAGGGGATACGCTGCCTTGTTTTACACAGGCAAACATGAGGCGGTTTACGCTCCGCAGTAGACAAACCGCCTGCCACGTTAAAAGCTGCACATCGTACGGGGCTCGAGGCACGTCACTACGTCTAATTGCACAGGGCGGTGACAGGTTCGCTCAAAGCACGTCTCTGCGACGGATGCACAAAAGGGCTGCAGACCTTCAAATCACGCCTCCGCATTTAATGCACAGGATGATGGCAAATCTCTGCATTTAATGCAAGGGATTCGATTATATTTTCAACAGCCGTGGTTCCGGCTAAGATATCCACATCAGCACTCAGGCACGGTACGCAGCGGCTTCTACGCCCATTCAAAACCTGTGCTCCTTCGGCTCTCTACGCCTACTCAGTCTCTACGACTCTTCGGCTCTCTACGCCCACTCAGTCTCTACGACTCTTCAGCTTCAACGCCTGTTCGGCTTCAACGCCTCTTCGGCTTTAACGCCTCTTCGGCTTCAACGCCTCTTCGGCTTCTACGCCTATTTGGCTTCTATGCCTATCCGGCCTCTGCGCCGGGGTGACAGTCATTTGGCTTCTACGCCAACCTTTTCTACACAAGGGATACCTACCTACGTGGCTTCTATGCCATGATCTTCGCAGCAGATATACGCGCTTTGTCCCCTTAGTTGGACACGCGTCACATGCTCACTCAAAAGGTCATCTATACGCAGGGATTGGTTATTTTAACCATTGTATAAAAGGGTGCTGTACTTCCCACTCCTCGGTTTTTACACCGACGGAGTGGTCACTGTCACCAAAACTCTATAAATAGAGACCCCTATCAATGGGGAAAAGGGGAGATCATCCGAGGAGAATTATCGTCCAGGAGAGAATTATCGTCCAGGAGGAGAACTATCGTCCAAGGAGAGAGAGAGAGAGAGAGCCCGGAGATCAGGCAAAGAGCAGGGATCGACGACTTTGGCCTCGTGCGTCCAACCTCTTCTGCAACCTTCGAAGCTGCTACCTGTCTTCCACGGCACTTCTTCAACATCGTGTGGTCCAAGGGCTAAAGTGATCGACCGCAGATCAGACACCTATAGCAATTTATACCCAGATTAAATAAATTGTACTCCCACATCCTCGTATAGGATTACATTGTACAAGTTTGTTTGTAAACAGAAGGGCGCAGGTTTCGCATAAACCCCGTCATTGAAATACACTTTCATTCTTTCGTTTAATCCCACAAACAAGATGGCGACTCTGCTGGGGACATCTTTCTCTTCTGACGAGGAAGTAATTGCTCAATACGATGCGGTGTCTATAGGAACCATGAAAAAGATGCTGGTCGTTCATTTCGACCAGTCTGCCTATGAAGACATGCTCCGAACCGGGGGTAGCTCTCACCCTCTCTCCGTCCAGGACAACAGGAAGCTGCACAAGGTGTGGATGCCCAAGACATCCTCCGCCATTCCTGTGGACTCTCCGATCTCTCCGACCAACGAGGTTGTAGCATCGCTCCCTCCGTGCCCCGCACGTAAAATTCAGTCTCCCGCTACGCGCGGTACAGACAAAACTTCGGGCAAAGCCTTAGCGCTAACCCAGAAGAATCCACTGCGCTTTACGCGTAGGAATCAGTCTCCCGCTACGCGCGGTACAGACAAAACTTCGGGCGAAGCCTTAGCGCTAAACCAGAAGCATTCACTGCGCTTTACACGTAGAAATCAGTCTCCCGCTCCGCGCGGTACAGACAGAACTTCCGATGGTGCCTCGGCGCCAAGACGGAAGAACAGATCACGCTCTACGCGCAAGACAACATCTGACCTCTACGGTACACCAGATGAGCGCTGTGATCTCAGCGAGGGAAAGTAAGCGGCAGGGTACTCAACCTCTCGGCCTTCACGCCAGCAAGGGGGCAGGCTGCCTACCCTTCGGATTACGCAAGAAGCCAACGGCCGACTGAGGGCCTCTCCAGCTTCACGCCAGTCTGAGCAAATCTCTAATTTACGCCAGACAAAGTCTCTCGGCGTAAAACAGGCTCAGGTTGCGGAAAGACATCCCTCCAGGGGATTATCCGCCGCCCAGATGGCCAACCTGTTGTACGCAGGTGGCAAAGGGAGAACCAGGGTGGCCAACCTCCGCACGCCCGCTGACGGGAATAGAAGAAGCAAGCCTTCGTCTTCCTCTCCAGCAACTCCTCCTGACCTGCGCAAATACCCAATCCAGAATCACAAAGACAAGAATCATGAACGGTCTCCAGTTCCCCTCACGATCAGACACGGAGAGATCCTATGAGGAGACACGTCAACATCTAACGTCGTCGTAACAGGTGGACCACATGAAGATTCCATCTTTATTATTCCACCAACTCACGGCAATCAACGCCCGATAGTCTTCGGTCGCAGGCGGAACACCCCGGTCCTACAGGAAGACCTTCGCGAATCTGAAACTGGCGGGATACAAACTCACAGATACAGCCCGCAGGCATTAAAGATTATGCAAAGCATGGGTTATGATCTGGAACTGAAACAAGGCCTCAATCATGGAAAAGGAAGACGAACACCGTTGCAGGCTAGATCTCACCACCAACAAGCTCGTTTTGGATTGGGATATGCCGCATATCTTACAAAACCTAAAACTTCAAAATCTAAGGCAGCTCCTGCTAGATCAATTTCTATGACCGGAGGCCACGGCGTGTCTAGGGATAACTCGCCTCGACAGAATAAGCCGGCATCCAAGACTAGGGACGCAATGACGGCGATCTCCCAAGGCGATCCTGAAACTCCAGCATCGGGAGACCTACGACCAAAAAGGACTTTCTCCTTCAAGGAAGAGGACATAATTGAAATCTTCGAAGTACTAAGGGAGGAGCGCAAGTTTCAGCTACCCGACATCAAATATCCTGAGAAGGCCGGCAGAGTCGATGACCCAGATTATTGCCTCTTCCATCGATACACCCATCACCCTACAAGGGCCTGCTATGTGCTAAAAAGGAGAATCCAGGAATTGGTCGATACCAAGGTCGTCACCTTACATTTATAAAAGCCCCCACCCTTGGTCATCGACCTTCGGCGCAACAGACAACCAAGGGATGTAAAAACTACTAACGCGGTTGCCAACAACAATAAAAGTCCCCTTTTCCAGTACATTGATGAGATAGAACCGATAGCACAAAAATTCTTGGGAGCTATAAAAGCCTATCATCCATATGTATGGGAAGTGGCGTCATCATCCAACGTTATCACAACGTATGGACCCCATGAGGATTCTATCTTCATTGTCCCGCCTACCTGCAGCAGTCAGCGTCCAATATTCTTCGGCCGTATGCGCAATCAGCCAGCTATCCAAGAAGATACTTTCGACGAGGATATTGGGAAAATTCAAGTTCGCCGATACAACCCGCAAGCGTTGAGGATCATGCAAAATATGGGCTACGACTTGAAGCGGAAGCAAGGTCTCAACGGCGGGAAGGGCAGGCGTACGTCGCTGCTCAGCAACCCTTGGTATCAACAAACCCGCTTCGGGTTAGGATATCCGACCTCCCTTACGACTTCTGAAGACGCCATTGCCTCTCCTCAAGGTGGCTCGACGTCCTCCGACTCGTCCGACGATCTCGGACAAACATTCTCGGTGAATATGGTGTCAACAGGTCCCTTGGAGGCAAGCGAACAAGAATCTAAATTGTTCGAAAATGACGCTTGGGCTCAACACATGGATACGCAGTGGGAATTTCGCTTCGAGCAGAGGGAACCTCCCAGCAAAGACGAAGTTATCCAAATCGACGTTGGGGGTGAACTCTCACCAAAGCCAATATTTATCAGTAACTATCTTTCCCCAACTGAAAGGGAAGAAATCATCCAACTGATAAAAGAATACATCGACGTCTTCGCATGGAATTACGAGGATATGTCAGGCCTCGATCCAAAGGTGGCTACTCACAAGCTCGACATATTGACCAACTCAAAGCCTGTCAAGCAGCACCAACGCCGGTTCTGCCCGGATATGATGGACGCCATTGCGATTGAAGTCAAGAAGTTGATAGCCTGCGGCTTCATCCGTGAAGAGCAACATCCCGACTGGGTCACCAATATTGTCCCGGTCATGAAGAAGAATGGGAAGGTACGTATCTGTATCGATTATCGGGATCTAAATGCGGCCTGCCCCAAAGATGAATTCCCTCTTCCTATCACCGACATCATGATCGACAATACCTACGGTTTTGAACGCATGTCTTTCATGGACGGATTCTCAGGATACAATCAGATCAAGATGCATCCTGAAGACGAGAAGCACACTGCCTTCCGGACACCATTGGGGGTATATTGCTATACGGTCATGCCCTTCGGATTGAAGAACGCCGGGGCTACATACCAACGGGCCATGAGTAACATATTCCATGAGCATTTACGCAAAACAGTGGAATGTTACGTGGACGACATAGCCATCAAGAGTCGCCTCAAAGATGATCACCTCCAAGACTTGAGGACGGTATTCGAGCTAATGCATCGCCATCAACTCAAGATGAACCCTACGAAGTCATTTCTGGGTGTGTCTAGTGGCAAGTTCCTGGGATTTGTCATCACCGCCAAAGGCATCCAGGTGGACCCTGACAAAGTCCAGGCAATCGTAGAAATGCGACCACCCCGTAATCTGAGGGAACTCCGGGGATTTCAAGGCCGTCTGGCCTATATCCGGCGATTCATATCCAACCTCTCGGGGAGATGTCAGCCCTTTTCTCATCTCATGAAGAAAGGTGTATCCTTCGTATGGGATGAAACCTGTCAGCAAGCGTTCGGAGATATCAAGCGCTACCTCACCAGTCCGCCAGTGCTGGCGCCTCCCGTCATGGGAAGGCCGTTCTTGCTGTACGTTCGAGCGATGGATCATTCGTTGGGAGCTCTTCTCGCGCAAAAGAACGACATGGGGCATGAACAGGCCATCTACTACCTCAGCAGAATGATGGTCGGAGCCGAACATCGGTATAACCCAGTGGAGAAAGAATGCTTGGCTCTGATATTCGCTGTCCAGAAGACGCGATACTATGTCGCCGGACAGACCATTCATATCATCTCCAGGATTAATCCTCTTCGGGTACTGATGAGCAAGCCAAGTGTTCTTAATTCCCGACTCGCGACTTGGGCGATGCTATTAACGCCATATGACATGGTATATGTACCGCAGAAGTCCATCAAAGGCCAAGTACTGGCTGACTTCCTAGCTGCTCATCCGATCCCGGAGTCCTCCAAGTTATACGAGGACATTCCCGACGAAGTTGCAGAATGTAACTCCGCGATAGAGACTGACGCATGGCAACTCTTCTTCGATGGGGCCTCCAGAACCGGTCCTAAGGGAAATATCGTCTCAGGAGTAGGAGTCGTCCTGGTCACTCCTAATCAGCTCGTCATCTACCGAGCATATTCTCTTAGCGAGCCCTGCTCCAACAATGTGGCAGAATACAACGCTCTGCTAATCGGGCGACAAGTCGCCAAAGAGCTGGGGGTCGAATCCTTGGAAGCTTTCGGTGACTCTCTGCTTATCGTCAATCAAGTCAGAGGGATATATGAAGTCCGGAATCCCGACCTCATCCCCTATCACCAAGCAACGGTCGAGATAGCCATGACCTTCAAAGGATTCTTCCTGGAGCATGTACCTCGATCTCAGAATCTGGAAGCTGATGCCCTAGCCAGTCTAGCTGCAGACTTGGCCACTCCTATAAGAAGGCAGGATTCGGTAATCCTTCTTAACAGAGACTTATTCAGTGTGAAGAACAGCCTTCACATAGAATGCAGCCACGCTGTTGACACAGATCTCCCCAGAAGAGACTGGAGAAGTCCCTTCATAGATTTCGTCGCATACGGAATCTTGCCGGAGGACCCCAAAGAAGCAGTGTCCATCAAACGACGATCATTACGCTTCTACTACGATGCGTCTTCACAATGCCTGTACCGTCGGACCTACGACGGACTGCTGTTGAGATGTCTGTCTGATGACGAAGCACAGCAGATTATCCGGGAAGCTCACGACGACGTATGCGGAGCGCACCAACCCGGTCCTAAGCTACAGGATCGCATCAGAAGAATGGGCTATTATTGGCCTACTATGATCACAGATGCAATACGGTATGCAAGACAATACAGAGCCTGTCAGGTTCATGCAGACTTCATACACCAACCGTCTGAGCATCTACATCCTACAGTTGCATCCTGGCCTTTCGAAGCATGGGGTATGGACGTCATTGGTCCCATTCACCCGTCTTCTTCCAGAGGTCACCAGTTCATACTGGCCATCACGGACTACTTCTCCAAATGGGCAGAGGCAATCCCTCTTGCTGAGGTAAAGGCGTCTAATGTGCTCAGCTTCATCAAGCATCACGTTATTTATCGCTTCGGGGTTCCCCGAAGGATAATCCATGACAACGGGCCTCAGTTCATCAGCCAAGCGTTTCACCGGTTTTGCGATAAAAATTGGATACACAATATTGCCTCTACGGCATATTATCCAGCTGCTAATGGTTTGGCGAAAGCCTTCAACAAAACCATTATCAAACTCTTGAAGAAGTTCGTCTCTTCAAACAAGAGAGATTGGAATGAAAAGCTGGGCGAGTGTCTCTGGGCATACCGCACAACGGTACGAACACCGACAGGTAGTACCCCATTCTCACTGGTATATGGGAGCGAAGCAGTTCTCCCCATTGAAGTCCAGATCCCGTCACTCAGGATAGCCGTGGCTAATGAGCTGACTCAAGAAAAGAATGACCTGTTAAGGCTTCAGGAGCTAGAATGATTGGACGAGAAACGCCTCCAAGCTCAACAGCACATCGCGCTCTACCAAGCACGCATTTCCAGAGCTTTCAATCGTAAAGTAAAGGAAAGGGTGTTCAAAATCGGTGAGCTAGTTTTAACCGTAAGAAGGCCGATGATTCTTACTCACAGGAGTAAAGGCAAATTCCAGCCCAAGTGGGAAGGCCCTTATGTGATCGAGACAACATTCTCAAACGGAGCCTACAGACTAGTCCAGCCTAATGGAGACCTATTAATGGCTCCTATCAACGGCAAATTCCTGAAGAGGTACTACGCTTAATCTCCTCTGCTCAAGTGGAATATGGCGAGATTCTCAGGATCCGACGAAACTACTTCAAAGAAGAAACTAGATAAGTCCACAAAATCTGCTACGTCCATATTACCTCTAGCAGGGCTTGTCTCAAACCTATTACTTGCACCTAGGTGTGCAAAGAGTAATAGGCCCACAAATCAGTCATGTCCATATTACCTCTGAACTGTATTTCCTTGGAGAATCTGCCATGTCCATATCACCTCTGAACAGGCTTTCCAAGATTCTGACCACCGATTATCACGTCCATATTACCTCTGATATCGATCTTCACTTCAACTTAACACCCGTACTTAATCTAACTACGTCAGTGGTGTTAAGCCCACAAAATCTGCTACGTCCATATTACCTCTAGCAGGGCTTGTCTCAAACCTATTACTTGCACCTAGGTGCGCAAAGAGTAATAGGCCCACAAATTAGTCACGTCCATATTACCTCTGAACTGTATTTCCTTGGAGAATCTGCCATGTCCATATCACCTCTGAACAGGCTTTCCAAGATTCTGACCACCGATTATCACGTCCATATTACCTCTGATATCGATCGTCACTTCAACTTAACACCCGTACTTAATCTAAGTACGCCAGTGGTGTTAAGCCCATAAAATCTGCTACGTCCATATTACCTCTAGCAGGGCTTGTCTCAAACCTATTACTTGCACCTAGGCGCGCAAAGAGTAATAGGCCCACAAATCAGTCACGTCCATATTACCTCTGAACTGTATTTCCTTGGAGAATCTGCCATGTCCATATCACCTCTGAACAGGCTTTCCAAGATTCTGACCACCGATTATCACGTCCATATTACCTCTGATATCGATTGTCACTTCAACTTAACACCCGTACTTAATCTAAGTACGCCAGTGGTGTTAAGCCCACAAAATCTGCTACGTCCATATTACCTCTAGCAGGGCTTGTCTCAAACCTATTACTTGCGCCTAGCTGCGCAAAAAGTAATAGGTCCACAAAGCATATCATGTCCATATTACCTCTGATATTGCTTTCACCAAAACCTGTCATTTACATTCCGAAATGATAGGTCCATAAAGTCCGACAAGAGTCTCTTTTTATTCCCAAGAAAGAACAGAATTACATCTGGGGAAGCAAAAGGCAAAAAAAAGGGTACATCATTGAGGGGGAGCGATCATATCACGAATTTGCTGCGCCAGCGCAGCCATCCTCTCGTCCCTGATAGCCAAAGCATCGGCACGGGCCCGCTCCAGCAGTGCCTCCTTGTCACTCGAATAGGACAGTTCGGCCCTCGTCCGACGAATGCCCGCACAGGCAGCTTCTGCGCGATCCAAATCCTGCCGCGCTGTGCTCAGTCGACCGGCCACCACATCTAAGCCCGCCAACGACTGAGAAACCCACTCATCTGCCCGGGCAAGTTTCTCCCTCAACCTGCTAGCCCTCGCTACGTTTCCGTTATGCTCAGATTGGTACTTCGTCTGGAGAGCAAGGATCTCCTCCACGGCGGCCTTCTTCTCAATCGCCTCCAGCTGGCGAGCTCGAAGGAGTTCATTCAGGTCTTCCATTCGTTTGGTAAGATGCGCAGTCATGAAGCCGTATCTGGTCTGGGCCTCAGCGTCAAGACTACCCTGAGCCAACTGCAAGTAATCGTTAATGGGTTGCTCTAAACCATTAACCATCGCCTCCAGGGCGTCGGCTCCCCCGGAATCGCCAAACTCCCTGACGACCCCGATCGAAAACTGAGCAGCTCTCTTCAGGCGCTCGAAATCCACTCTTCGCCAACACCATTAATATCATCGCTTTCAAACCGGTGTAAAAGAGGCTGGTGTGTTGCTCAGTCAGCGCAACTAGATCCGACTGGACGCCAGGAGTGGCCGCAATATCGGCGAGTCCCCCACCAGGAACGATTGCCGACGAGGTAGCCACAGCCGCCGCCTCGACATTTGGTGCGACCGAAGGAGGTGCAACGACGGCGGTCGAAGTCATCGGCATGCTCGCGAGAGGCGAGGTCACGATGACGGGCTCGTCCTCCTCTCGAGGTGATGAAACCACTCCAGGCGAGCTGGCCCTCGAAGGTATTTCCTCCCCAAGTCGAAAGCTGCCATGTCGTGACCAGGAGCCAGAGCAGAACCAGAAGGTGCTTCAACACTATACTCCCCGTGGACGCCATCCCTTGAGAAGAAAGGACCCGAAAGTCGACATCAATATAATGGTAACCTTTCTAAAAGGAGACATAAAAGCGATATTTACCCGGAGCCAACGGTATATATGGCGCATCTGCAGCCGAGGCAGCTAAACCCCGCTTTAAAGACGCAATGCGAACTATCATACCTGGGGAAGGAGGTGGACCAACCGACATCGCCCGGAGTTCCGCCAAGCCTCCACCGAGACGCAGTCGAGGTTCGTCAACTGGAATCTCGCTAGGCGTGCTCGCTGACACAGCGGGAGCTTTACCCGTAGCGGGTCTAGGGAAAGATCCTCCCATCTGCCATGGCCACACAGGCGATCTCGTCCCACTACTCGGAGCAGTAGCCACGGCAGCGACCTCTAGCGAAGATTCTCCGGCGCCGCCAACCGGAACTGGGAAAGGTCCTTCTCTAAAAGGCGAGGAACCTCCAGCCAAAGACTCATCCCCGACATGGGGAGATGTAGGCCCACTTCCGGGAACCTCAATACCAAGAATGCGGAGAGGACGAGCAACTGTCTCCTTCCTCCTCTTATGAAGAGAAGCCTCCTTGGTTGCAGGCGCCCTTCGCTTCTGAGGGACTACCAAAGCCTCCGCAGGCAGAGGCACTTCACACCCCGGCATCGACTCCAGGGGTTCATCCGGAGTATCAAACTCCTCACCCTCGTCAGGAGAGACCGAGGGGATTTCAACCCTTCCTCCAGCCTTAGGAGAGGGTACCCTGAGACTTCCGCATATGTCAAAATCATGATGGAAGGTATTGATCGCCACATAGAATTGGGCGTAAGAGTGGAGGATGCGCAGCTCCGTAGAGGTGGTGACAACCGGCACGGTGAAGACGGCTCTCGTGCAACCCATGATAAAATACCGCCATCCTCTGGCTCCATCAATAAGCTCGCCTCTGGACCTGAAGCTGGTGACGGCATTGCC
This sequence comes from Iris macrosiphon, assembly GCA_036927795.1. Lineage (NCBI taxonomy): Eukaryota > Viridiplantae > Streptophyta > Magnoliopsida > Asparagales > Iridaceae > Iris > Iris macrosiphon. The sequence goes on along the minus strand of JAYESA010000015.1, from coordinate 83,576,887 downwards.
CACGTACAGCTGGCCATACCCAAATTATCGGGCGAACCGACTAGGCAAATAAGGCTCGAAGAAGCAATGATCTTCACTCCTGTACAGGAGATGGGAGGGTCTAATGCAGACCAGCCAATTAAAAGCCTCCGGAGAAAGATCAGTCTTCTCTCCACCTGAGTCCTCAAGCCTCATCCCTGATTGATTACGATCTACATGAGGGAGAGTACAGAGGAATTTCCAGCCGTGGCTGAGGTTCAACACCAGTCGACAGTCTAAGACGGTGTCCACGTTCCAGGGAGAATCCTTGTAATTCAGCAAGAAATTCCCCCCCGAGCTGCTACCAGAGCCGAAAGACATCACCCGGGGATTGTGAAGAATTAACCAGCCCATCAGATACAGGTATGGTAATTCCACCCGGGGAAAACTCTCACGCCGAGCCTCATCGACGAGCAACCCATCGGTCATAGCTCTCAGGCCAGCCTGTATACGGTACACCATGGCAGGAAGCAAGCCCAGTCTTGCCCCGAACACCAGGCGCACTGCCGGCCACAGGATGTTCCGATGAATGCGGTTCGCGGACGCAGTACCAGGCACTACTACCCGACATAGCTATATCGAGAGGAAACCGGCCAGCTGGGCTTCCTTAGATAGAGGCCTGCGACAGCACCGCAAGTAACTACGGGCCATAGTACCTTCAGGGTACTTTCCTACCCCCTCAATAAGGATCTGATCCGGAGCTTTAGCCTCCTCCATAAGGCCCTCCACGACCTGGGCACTAAGCACGCCCAAACAGTTCACGGGCTCATTCTTACCCCCCGAGACTTTCTCCGACTTGGCGGCCCTGGCTCGGTGGAAGAAGAGGTAGGACATCCACTTAGTGGTGTGGGCCAGATCAGAGGGCTCGTTATAAAAAGCGGTGCATGCGAAGTATTGACACATCAGCTCCTGATACACATCCGCCACCCGAGGGTCCAAGTCCCCCAACTCCCGGTTGGTGGGAACATACTCTTCGTATGGGGTATTCCCCATCGGCAGCTTCGAGACAACTGCCATCTCATGAAGGGCCAATCCCAGCTCCCCCAGTGGAGTGGCGAAGGTCCCGGTGAGCGAAATGTATCGCTCCATCAGTGCCAAGAACAAGTTAGGGTTGGGAGGCAACCCGACGCTCGTCACGCTCACAGCGGCATACAGCCCAATCCCCTCCAGCTCTTGCCGAAAGTGCCTCAAGGCCCAGTTAACTAGGCTAGTCCATCGGAGGTTTGTTGGGGTGATCCACCCATTACACCGAGGATTCTTCTTGGGGTATACCCCACCTCGTCCCATGAAGCCATTGCAAAAAGTTGGCAATTGGACCGGCTGGATCACGGAGCTATCTTCACTCGGGACACTGCCCGGGTACAATCCCCGGAACAACGTCACAGGGCCGAAAGGACGACTGACGAATGATCCCTGGTCAGCCCCTTTCTGATGAAAGATCTTCCCCGGCTTGCCGTGAAGATCGGGAGTCAGCGTCCACGACATCTTCCTGGGATGAGTGGCATGGAAGAAAGCCGAGATGGGAAAATCCCTTGGCATCGTCGGCAGATACAGAACCGAACCCTCGGCAGCAAAAACCTAAAGTTCTCTCTTGGGCTTCGTCTGAGACCGTTTGTCGATCATGTCCCCAAAAAGGAAAGCCGGCTTTATGTACCGCTCTCTGTCTACATACGTCAGGGGCTCCCCGTTGATCATACTCAGCAGTGCCCGCTCACCCTGAGCCGATATCAAGAATCCCCTTCCCTCAGGATACTGGGGTCCGGAGAGGGGAAATGCTACGTGGGACAAATCCTCCAGGTAGTTCGAATGCAGCATCCCGGCAGAAGAATCCATCACCTCGGCCAGCGGAGACTCACCCAAGTTAACTGCAAAGGTGCAAAGAAAGTATGTCATTACAAAATCTTGCACGAACATACAAAACCAAAGAAACGACGATCCGTGCTCTACGCCAGGATTGTACGAATATGGTTATTGTACGCCGGGAGTCCCCTCCACAAACGTAAAATGCTTATTTTACGATATACGCCAGTTTTCGGTAGCCAGAGCTTTTACGCTCGGAACTACAAAAATATGGAGCTTTTACGCTGGCACATGAGAAATATGGGCATAAAAGATGAAAACGCCTCCGTGCATCATCTTCCTCAAAAGAGGCTATCAGCACAGAAGACGACCTAGCGCGGTCACGTTCAACGTGTGCGAAGGATTTTTCGTTATTCTTGTCACCCCAAAGGCTCTACCTCTAAGACCGGGTGCGCTGCTCGTCGGCGGGATACTTCGCTCAGAAGGAAGTTCACCCTGCCCGACCGAAGACTCCCTCGCTCGGACAGCGGAAGAAGAAGAACCTATGCTCTTTCCCTTAGCGGAGGAGGTTTGTTTCGTCGCCATTTCTGAAGACTCGAAGTGCTCGGAGAAGGAACGAAGAAAAACTCGAACAGTCGAAAGCTCTCCTTGGCAGAAGACGGCAAAAGGTTTTTCTCTCAAAGAAACTTGGAATATATATAGAGTCCGGATCGACTCCTCGAATCCTCGGATCGACTCCTCGAATCCTCGGTCGGACTCATCGAGACCCTAACCAGATCTCGCATTAATAGTCGATTATGATTGGGTGCTACGTCAGCCCACTACCCTCGAAAGACGGACAGTCAGCGAATTCAAAAAATTCTTCGCGCAAAGCAGTTCAGCAGTTCTACGCTAAAGGAGCTTTCTACGCTCGATAGCAGCAGATCTACGGTTTTACGCTCGCAAGCTATAAGTCTATGGTTTTTTCTCGCCCGGATGCCTTTGTGCTCGGTAGCTTTTACGCTCGAGAGGCGACAAACCTACGGCTCTACGCTCAGCAGATACCAAATCGATGATCTCACGCTCGGTGGCGCTCAGTTTACGTTCAGAAGCAACAGATCCGCAAAAACTTCACGCTCGAAGAAATTTTCTTTTCAGGAGCTACAGATCTACAAGTCCTACGCTAAAGGAGCTTTCTACACTCAACAGCAACGATTCTACGGCTTTACGTTCGACAGCTATAAGTCTATGGTTTTTCCTCGCCCGGATGCCTTCGTGCTCGGTAGCTTTTATGCTCGAGAGGCGACAAACCTACGACTTCACGCTCAGGAACCACAAGTCCACGATTTCACGCTCGATGGTGTTTTACGCCCAGATGCTACAGACTGAGGATTTCATGCTCCATGACTTTCCGCTTATCCAAAACAGTCCCCGACCCGGTCAAGTGCAAAGAGTTCACACAGAAGATACTCGTCCTTGACCCCAAAATATCCCAAGTACCCGAAACACACAGAGTTCAAACATTGAGAAATTACTCTTTTCGGGTCCCCAAATTAGAGGTTCATCCAGACTCCAGTCTGAACATCTCGTCTGTCAAGATGACAAGCTCAGCCAATATCCTCGACCCTGTTTCAAGGGAGTTTCGAGAGATCATTCTTGAAGACGAAGACTGAACAAAGTTCTGCTCATTAGAAGCAGCGGTTCAGAGCTCTACGCCGACCCTCAGTCCTAGTAAAAAGATAGTTCTAAAATGTTCAAAATGCTAAGCAGCGCTCTATGCACTATTCGCTGAGAAGGACGGGGCCTAATACTCTTCTTATCAGAGTTGGCGTAAAGAATCAGACATGTCGAAGCTGCACACATTCAGACTTCACAGCAACGTATGGCAAGTGATCATATAAAGAAAGACGACTTTGTTTCGAGTTACGAGGGGCCATTCATGCTTCATTCAAAGTGTTTCAAATTCCAAGGAATTTAAAAGCTTTGAAGGGGGTCTTGTAGAAGCATGAAAAATATGCTGGGAAGAGCTACGCAGCATATTGATGTAGAGCAGCACAAACAAAGGTCTTCAGAGCCATCAGGCGTAAAAGCTCAAAGGACCATCCGCGTAAGGTGCAGTACGTCCAAAGCCGCTTCATGCGTAGACGAAGTTCTCCATCGCCTCCATGGCGTAAAACTCATCCGCTCTCAAAGCAGCGTTAAAAGCGTACGAGGAACGCTTCGTCTTCCCCGAAATGAACCTGTCAAGTCACGCAGTGAACCTGGCCTCTGACTTCTGACAAAAAGTGCTGCACGGCTACCCAGACGACGGCTGGAAACGAGCACAGACCCCTCGGGACGCACACCACAGTATGATGGCGGATCTCTGCATTTAATGCAGAGGATTGGGTTAAGATACCACCGAACCGTCGTTTACTGACGTCCCCTCAGCATAAACCGCTCTTTTGCGTACAAGGGAATACGCTGCCTTGTTTTACACAGGCAAACATGAGCCGGTTTACGCTCCGCAATAGACAAACCGCCTGCCACGTTAAAAGCTGCACATCGTACGGGGCTCGAGGCACGTCGCTACGTCTAATTGCACAGGGCGGTGACAGGTTCGCTCAAAGCACGTCTCTGCGACGGATGCACAAAAGGGCTGCAGACCTTCAAATCACGCCTCCGCATTTAATGCACAGGATGATGGCAAATCTCTGCATTTAATGCAAGGGATTCAATTATATCTTCAACAGCCGTGGTTTCGGCTAAGATATCCACATCAGCCCTCAGGCACGGTACGCAGCGGCTTCTACGCCCATTCAAAACCTGTGCTCCTTCGGCTCTCTACGCCCACTCAGTCTCTACGACTCTTCGGCTCTCTACGCCCACTCAGTCTCTACGACTCTTCGGCTTCAACGTCTGTTCGGCTTTAACGCCTCTTCGGCTTTAACGCCTCTTCGGCTTCTACGCCTATTCGGCTTCTATGCCTATCCGACCTCTGCGTCGGGGTGACAGTCATTTGGCTTCTACGCCAACCTTTTCTACACAAGGGATACCTACCTACGTGGCTTCTATGCCGCGATCTTCGCAGCAGATATACGCGCTTCGTCCCCTTAGTTGGACACGCGTCACATGCTCACTCAAAAGGTCATCTATACGCAGGGATTGGTTATTTTAACCGTTGTGTAAAAGGGTGCTGTACTTCCCACTCCTCGGTTTTTACACCGACGGAGTGGTCACTGTCACCAAAACTCTATAAATAGAGACCCCTATCAATGGGGAAAATGGGAGATCATCCGAGGAGAATTATCGTCCAGGAGAGAATTATCGTCCAGGAGGAGAACTATCGTCCAAGGAGAGAGAGAGAGAGAGAGAGAGAGAGAGAGAGAGAGAGAGCCCGGAGATCAGGCAAAGAGCAGGGATCGACGACTTTGGCCTCGTGCGTCCAACCTCTTCTGCAACCTTCGAAGCTGCTACCTGTCTTCCACGGCACTTCTTCAACATCGTGTGGTCCAAGGGCTAAAGTGATCGACCGTAGATCAGACACCTATAGCAATTTATACCCAGATTAAATAAATTGTACTCCCATATCCTCATATAGGATTACATTGTACAAGTTTATTTGTAAACAGAAGGGCGCGGGTTTCGCATAAACCCCGTCATTGAAATACACTTTCATTCTTTCGTTTAATACCACAAACAAAGTACTGGGAGCTAGAAAGATCATTGATCCTAACCCTCTAGAATAATTTATGGAAATGCATAGCCAGATGCTAGGAATTAGTTGTAGTATATGATAGCGATACCAGGAACGATATTATAAACTGGAGAAAATAAAATTTTAGGCTCTCACCTGGAAGATGATGATCTGATACCAGGAATTCTAGCATGTGCTTGGGTGATACCATTATTATAATTGCACTATGTGACTCGGAGCAATAGATAACGGAAAGAAGAAATTCGAGGAATACAATTGTAGGAAGAAATTTGAGGAGAAGATTAATTATACATTAGGGAAGGAAGAATTTTTATTTTTTTTGGAGGATTAGTTTGTAAATATAACGGGAGAATTTATTATGAGGTTAAGTCTAGACTGTGACATTGTCCTAGGCATGGATTGGTTGAGCCAATACCACGCGACGCTAGATTGTCGACGTGGTTGCGTTATTTTTAGACCACCAGATCACCCTGAGTTTAAGTTTCTTCGGGGAGCCCCGAGAGCATAGTATCCAACCTACCTTAGAGACACACATTGCAGAAGGTGAACCAGTGTACCCTCACTTTATATCAGAGCTTGAGGATGTGTTTCTAGAGGATCTTCCAAGCCTGCCACCTGACAGAGAGATAGAGTTCACTATAGAGTTGACTCTCGGAGCCGAGTTAGTTACTTCCCCTGTCTACAGACTAGCACCGAAGGAGTTGGTTGAGTTGAAGGTCCAAGTAGATGATCTCTTAGACAGGGGTTCCATTCGGGCTAGTGTCATCTTATTTGTGCCGAAGAAGGATGGGACAGTACGCTTGTATATCGCTTACAGGGCGTTAAATGCTGTAACGATAAAGAACAAGTACCCTTTGCCGCGTATCGATGATTTATTTGATCATCTTAGTGGTGCATGTGTATTCTCGAAGATCGATCTCAGATTCGTCTATCATCAGATCAAGGTACGAAGGGAGGACATTCCGAAGACGGCTTTTCGGATGAAGTACGGGTACTATGAGTTTTTAGTCATGCCGTTTGGTTTAACCAACGTACAACAGTATTTATGAGCCTAATGAACAAGATTTTCCACCAGTACTTAGATAAGTTCGTGGTGGTATTTATCGACGACATCTTGGTATATTCCAAGAGCCAGGTGTAGCACGAGAGACATCTCAGGATCGTATTGGAGACACTGAGGTAGGAGAGACTGTATAACAAGCTCAGCAAATGTGAGTTCTTCTTGGATAGAGTACCATTCCTGGGACACATAATCACTGGAGATGGACTATCAGTTGACCCGAAGAAGATCGCCGCAGTAGAGATGTGGCCTACCCCTACAACAGTTACAGAGATTAGGAGTTTTCTCGGACTTGCCGGATATTATCGGAGGTTCATGGAAAACTTCTCGAGGATCGTGTGCCTATGACGCGATTAACGCGTAAAGACGAGGAGTTTATCTGGACTGAAGAGTGTCAGACGACTTTCGATGAGTTGAAGAAGCGTCTGACATCAACACCGATTTTGACCCTTCCTTCAGGATCGGAAGGATTTGTAGTATATAGTGATGCGTCTGGGAGCGGATTAGGATATGTACTGATGCAACACGGCAAGGTGATAGCCTACGCATCGAGACAGCTGAGAGTTCATGAGAAGAACTATCCGACGCACGATCTAGAGCTAGCTGCAGTGATATTTGCACTAAATCTATGATGACACTACCTTTATAGAGAGCGGGTTGAGATTTACACAGATCACAAAAGTATAAAGTATGTCTACACTGAGAAGGAGCTCAACATGAGACATAGGCGATGGCTAGAGTTGATGACAGACTATGATATCGAGTTACAGTACCACCTTGGCAAGGCGAATGTAGTAGCAGGTGCCTTAAGCAGGAAGCCCATGGCATACTTTTTGACGACTCAGCGGCAATTGTTAGAGGATCTTCAGGAGCTTGGGATAGAGGTTGTATTGCCAGACATGGATGGCCAGTCTAGAGGTTCAGTCTACATTGGTTGAGAGGATCAAGGCAGCCTGCCTACATATGTGAGATTCCGACGATTGTGAGAGAGGACAGAGGTCGGCATGCAGATGGGACTCCGAATTCATGAAGACGGGACGTTGAGGCGTGAAGATTACTTATACGATCCGAGTGGCGAGCTACGCCAGGAGTTGATGATCGAGGCTCATAGCTCGATTTATTCTATTCATCCCGGGGGTACGAAGATGTACTGAGATTTAAGACAGCATTACTGGGGGCATGGGATAAAGAGGGAGATTGTGAGATTCGTGGCGAGATGTTTGGTCTGTCAGTAAGTTAAGGCTGAACATCAGAGGACTGCAGGACTATTGCAGCCGCTTCCCATTCCCGAGTGGGAGTGGAAAAACATTACCATGGACTTTGTCACAGGATTCCCGAGGAGCCCTAGCGGAAAGGATGCAGTCTAGGTTATCGTAGACCGACTCACCAATTCTGTACATTTTTTGCCCTTCAGAGTTGGGCAGTCCATAGAGATATTAACTGACATGTATATGAGGCAGATAGTACGACTACATGGAGTGCCTGTCAGCATTGTATCGGATCGTAATTCCATATTTATGTCACATTTTTGGCAGAGTATGCAGGAGAGTCTAGGAACTCATCTCAAGTTCAGCACTGCATATCATCCACAGACTGATGGTCAGTCAGAGCAGGGCGATTCAGATACTAGAGGATATGTTGATAGCATTTATGATCGACTTTGGAGGATCTTGGGAGGACCATCTACACTTGGTGGAATTCTCCAACAACAACAGCTACCAGGCCAGCATACAGATGGTACCTTATGAGGAACTGTACGGTAGGAAGTGTAGGTCATCGGTATGTTGGAGTGACATGGGAGAGCGTCAGATACTTGGTCCAGAGTTGGTAACACAGACAGTGGAGAAAGTAAAGCAGATTCAGAGCCACCTGCGCGCAGCACAGGATAGACAGAAACATTGGGCAGATGCGCACCGCAGACCTTTGGAGTTCAAGGAAGGTGACCATGTATTTTTGAAGATATCGCCCACTCGTGGTACTATCAGATTCAGGGGCAGAGGCAAGCTGAGTCCGAGGTACATCGGACCTTTTGACATCTTGGAGCGAGTCGGCAAAGTGGCTTATCGTCTTGCATTGCCTCCATCATTGGAAGGAGTGAACGACGTATTTCACGTATCTCAGTTGAGGAGATACGTGGCAGACCCTAGCCACGTGCTTGATCATTCAGAGATTACAGTTGGGCCCAGTTTATCATATGCAGAGCATCCAGTGGGGATACTCGATCGTAGTGAGAAGATTTTGAGGGGTCAGACTATTCGACTGATCCGGGTTGTATGGAAGCATCTTTCGCCAGACGAGTCTACCTGAGAGCGAGAGAATTCCATTCGGCAGCGTTTCCCATATTTATTTCAGGACCAAGGTACGAATTTATGTACTACCTTCGATTACCTGTTTACTTTTAAATTTTCGTAATTCTCATTCGTGCTTTACTTTTAATTTCGAGGACAAAATTCTTCTAAGTTGGGAAGGATGTAAACCCCCTCAATTATTATTTTAGGTAGACTAGTTAGGGTTGGAAATTTTGTTGTAGCGTCAGGGTATTTAAGGTTTAGAATTTATGTTGCAGTTGTCTGATTCTTTATTTTAACCCTTGGTGCACCCTACCGTTGTTGCAATATTCGGAGCCCAACAATAGCCCATAATTTCCAACAAATTATTGCACTCTTGACTTGATAAGCCAACCTAGGCGCTGGTCTTTTCCGTCACTCACAAACATAATCCCTTGTGCTCTAATTTAATTGCACAACTTTTCCGTCCCGAAATCTATTCTTTAATCCTGTGTCGCGTACCTTTGTCGTTGCCATCCATTTTGGAACACAAAATCAACCCGTTTAGCCGAACCAATTAAAGGGTCCAAGACAGACACCAAGCCTATACCGTTCATGACCTTTGTGTCACTCCTAATTAAGACCCCATGTACCCCTATTTAATTTAAGAGCACATGACATTTTATTTTAACTAAATTGGGGAAACCAACTTTGACTAAATCCAACTTAACCCCAATTTAACCCAATACCCCATTCATTAAGCCCATGCAAAACACACAACACCCCCTCACCCTACATAACACCAAACACCACTTCCCATACCAAATCCCCATTATTTTACATGCATGTGCAAGTACCCAAAAGTTAAGGAACTTATTTGCAAATATGGTGATAGGTGTCACCACCCCATTGGTCAAGGACAATGAAGAAACCCTCTTCCCTCTCATGGATCGGTCCCATCATCTCTCTCTCTCCTTAGGTTGAACAATTGTTTCATGTAAAATCTTGGCCCTTCATTCAAAATAAAACATCATCCTCACCACACACTCTCCTATATAATCACTCATCCTCACACATTTCCCAATGAGCAGGCCCTAATCCCTAGAAGCCTAGGGAAACCCCCCTCTCTCTTTCCTCCCTCTTCCTTCCTTCACAGCCGATTTCTTCTCTTTTTCATTCTATTCTTCTTCTTCTTCTTCACTATTTCTTCTACACGAAACCTCTCCTCATCGCAGCTTTTACTCCGGCCACCCGTCGCGCTGCCATCTCCGGCCACCCGCCGAGCTGCCATCACTACCTCTTCTTCTCCGGCAGAGCAACCGGTCCTACCTCGCCGCTTCAACTTTGACTGCCTCCCTCCAGCTACCGCCACCTGCTACTCCACATTTCTCCAACTCCGGCCACCGCTGCTACATCTCCACGAGCACCGGAGCCGCAGCCTCCTCCGGCCAGGCTCGCCAACTGCCACCGCCATCATCCACATGACTGTAGTCGACCACCCTCCTGCCTTTCTCCATGACCACCTCCATCCCGCCATCAACCACCTTCACCACCCCCACCTCCACATTACACCTCCACGAACCACCACACCACCGCCACCTCCAGTTACCTCTGCAACCACCGCCTTCACCGCCTTCACCGCCAACACCTATACGAACCACCAACGCCTCCCCCGTAGCGACCTGCTGCCACCACGAACGACATCCTCACCACCCTCGACCACCACTTCCACGGCCAGCACCCCCACGACGACCACCTCCAGCACCATCACCTCCACGACCCACCACAATAAGCCGTCGTCCTGGCCCCTCCCCGCGGTCGCGAGGAACCGCGGCTCCAAACCGTGTTCAGTAACTGAGTTCAACCTCCCCGATTCATAAAGCGATGTCTCCCTCCTCGCGCAATCGATCCTTGAACTAACTCTTCGAGTATGAACCCTACTTAACCCTGTTGCTTTGTGTTTAATTAGAATATTTTAGTTTGCATTCTATTGTTAGTATTTAGATATGCAATTCTTGAGAAAACTATTTTATAAAACCATTGATACTTTTTGATACGAAGTTGGTCCCATCAATCCGGGCAACCTTGTCGCGTACTGATTGCACCAAAAGGTGCGTATCATCAACGTGGACGTGTGAGCTTTTGCGGAACTTGATTTGGATGTTCGTGCACACCGGAATCAACACGTATCCATTGGAAAGTACCGTATCGACGTGTTCTGACACTCATCCTAATTTTGTGTGTACTTGTTATTTCACAACAAAACTTGTGCCATCGGATTTGCAGCGTTACACTGGTCCTGTGACCCAATTTTGGTTCGATTCTATGAACGTTGACGAAACATCATTTTGTGGGCCCCACGGTTCCACATGACGGGCAATTTCGTGATCGGCTCATCGGAATCCAGTTCTGGATGTTCAGTTGGGTTTGTATCATCATTCTGGACTTGTAGACACTAGGTTTGTTGAATTTAGAGAACTTTGTCTCTGGCACATTTTTCGGTGCAAGACGGGCCCCACTTGTGAACCCCGTGTTGACCAGAGACTGCATTTTTGCCACTCTGTCCAAATTTGACGTTGTAGAAGCATGAAAAATACGCTGTAAAGTTATACGCAGTATTTCAGTACTGGACGGCGTAAGACATGACTTCAGAGCCATCAGCGTACAATAGGGCTTCAGCGCTAGTACAGCGTAAAATATAAGCTCCAGAGACAACCCGCATATAAAGCAGTATTTCCAGACTGCTTCAGCGTATAAAGGTTGCTACCTCGCCTTTACGACGTAAAACCCATCTGCTTTTTAATGCAGTGAGAAGATTATACGAGGAATGCCTCGTATCCCTCAAACGAGCTGTACGAGGAACACTTCGAATTCTGCGAATGAACCTGTCAGACAGTACAATGAACCTGACTCCTGATAAAGGTACAGCACGACTACCCAGACGACGGCTGTAATGATGATGCGGCACAGAGACCCAAACCGTCGTCTAGTGACATTTCCTTGATATAAACTGCTTTTACGCATTCAAGGAAATACGCTGCCTAGTTTTATACAGGCAGATGGGAGCTTTTACGCTCAGCAGAAGACAAGACAAACTGCCACATCAAAAGCTGCTCTTCGTACAGAGCTCGAGGCACGTCTCTGCATTTAATATGCAGAATGGGGGCAGATCTCTGCATTTAATGCACGAGATTTGGTTCTACTTCCGAAGACTGGGTGAGCCATGATTACGACTAATACGTCCATATCATCTCTTCTACATATTATGCCATCAGGTTATTTTCAGCTTTAGGAGCACGCTGTACGCTATCTCCTTGAAATACGTCGACCTGGCTATTTTCAGCTATAAGGAGTATGCCGTATGCTATCTCCTCGGAATATGCCAACTCAGGCTATATATTTGCATGGGTGAGTGACAAGACTATCTGGTCCAGAATACGCTCAAGACCTCAGTCAAAGAAGGATAATTGGCTGTCTCTACGCCTACTACCTATCCGTGCAGCATTAGGCTTCTACGCCTATTTTGGCTTCTATGCCAATATGACACCTACTTGGCTTCTACGCTGACATGACCGCTATTGGGGCTTTTATGCCTATTGGGCTTCTACGCCTACTTTGGCTTCTACGCCGTCAGAACAGCTATTTGGTTTTTATGCCAACGAGACAGTTATTTGGCTTCTACGCCAATCATCTCTACGCGAGGGACAGTTACCTATGTGGCTTGCATGCCGTGATCTTCGTAGCAGTTATACACATTATCTCTTAATGGGACACGCGTCACACGCTTATACAGAGGATCATCTATACGTGGGTAGCAGTTACGATAACCGTCGCGTAAAAGGTGCGGTGCTCTCTGCTGTTCAATTCTACGCCTATAAATATAGACCTCTATTGACAGAGGTCAAGGGGCGAAAAGGGTCGAGAATTTTAAGAAGAGAGGTCGAAGGTCGGAAATTAATTTTTTGAGAGAGAAGAATCCAGAGCATAGGCAGAGAGTAGTGATCGACAATTTTGGCATCAAGCATCCATTCTTCTTTGCAATCTTTGAAGCTTCTTCTTCTTCTACAGCACTTCTTCATCATCGTGTGGTCCAAGGGACAAAGTGATCGACCGCAGATCAGACTCCTATAGCAATATTTACCCAGATTAAATTTTGTACTTAACATCCTTGTATAGGATTAATAGTACTTCTTGTTTGTAAACCTAAGAAAGGGTTCCGTATAAACCTAGTTTTATTTCTTCCGTTTATTATCTAACACAAGATGGCGACTCTGCTGGGGACCTCTTTCTCATCTGACGAGGAAGCAATTGCTCAACACGATGCAGTATCAGTAGGATCAGTGAAGAAGACCTTGGTCGTCCAGTTCGACCAATCCGCCTACGAAGATATGCTTCGAGCAGGGGCTAGCTCTCACTCTCTCTCTGTCCAAGACAATAGGAAAATACGTAAGGTCTAGATGCCCCGGACATCCCCTACCATTCCTGCCGACTCTCTGGTTTCGCAGACCAACAAGGTTGTAGCTTCGCAACCTCCGTGCTTTGCGCGTAAAACTCTGTCTCCCGTCTGTGATATGACAGACAAAACTTCGGGCAATGCCTCAGTGCTAGTCCAGAAGTCTACTCCACGCTCTGCACGTAAAGCTCTGTCTCCCATCTGTGACGTGGCAGACAAAACTTTGGGCAATGCCTCAGTGCTAGTCCAGAAGTCTACTTCGTGCTCTGCACGTAAAATTCAGTCTCCCGTCTGTGACGTGGCAGACAAAATTTCTGATAATGCCTCAGCGCCAAATCAGAAATTCTAAATGCGCTCTGCGCATAAAAATGCATCTGTCTTCCGTGGAAAAGCAGATGGGCTCTGCACGTAAAAATGCATCTGTCTTCCGTGGAAAAGCAGATGGTCTCTGCAATCTACGCAAGGGAAAACAAGTGGCGAACTTCTCAACTTCTCGGCCTTTACGCCAGCAAGAGAAGAATTTGCCCGCTATCCAGATTACGCGTGAAGCTGATGGCCAATCGAGGACCTCCTTGGTTTTACGCCAGCCTGAGCAGAGTTCAAAATTATGCCAGGTTAAACCCCTCAGCGTAAAGAAAGCCCAGTTTACGGAGAGACACACTCCTGGGGGATTATCCGCTACTCAGATGGCTGAACTATTGTATATAGGTGGCACGGGAAAAGTGATGGTTCCCAATATCCGCATGCCAACTGACATAAATAAGAGGAATAAGCCTTCTTCTTCTTCTTCGGTAAATCCTCCTGACTTGCGTGAATATCTGATCCAGAAGCGCAAAGAGAAAGGATCTTCCAACATGTCTATTACGCCTCCTAGGGAGCACTATTGTAATAGTCATAGGATTGTAGTTAATTATTGCTGTTCTGAAGTAAAACGGTCGGTTTTTGACCGGTTGAACTACTCTGTGCCTTTACAGGAAGAAGAACCTACATACGCATCAATGAACATGGCTTCACACGTTCCTAGAGGAAGGTCGAATTCAAGACGTCATCCCTCTAGAACTCCAAGCCAAAGGAGATTCAACAAACTCCTTGAGAACATTGAAGCTGGGGTATTTCGAAACACCCGTTCAAGGTCACGACAACCGGCTTCGTATTCTTCTGATTCCGACACTGGGGGTCGCCAGTTTCCCGAATCAGATGCTGAAAGTATAGAGTCATTCTCTACAGAGACCTATACTAGCCCTTCAATGACATCCAAAGAAATGGGGGTTTATGCCATTGAAGATGAACACGAAAAGGCTTCCTCGTCAGGAAGTACTGAGCAACGTATCGCTGTGCTGGAGACATCTCTGAAAGAGATACAGTCCATAATGGAGAATATGCACCAGATGATGCTGACTCAACACACAGCTGCTATAGCTCAAGCATCGGTCCCTCCAACTCAGATACGTGTGGGGGTGGACTTACCACCATCTAACGCGAATCAGGAGCCTGCTCTAGATCAGGAGACAGTAGCCCCTCCACTTCCTAATTCAGAGAATGTATTGCCTCCTATTGGGGTTACGATACAACCGATTTCTCACCACTCCGCGGTTCTTCTACCGGCTGAAGATCCGATGCAGGCAGTACGAGAATTGAAGGCCCAATTTGATGCCTTAAAACATAAGGATCAGCTAAAAAAATTGGGAATCAACCAGCCGTACCCAGCTATCTGGGACGAGGTCCCTTTCCCTCCTAAATACAAACCACAGACTATGGCTTTGTTTGAGGAAAAGACATCACCGAGCCAGTACATGAACTACTTCAGTATGATGACGGTTTTATTGCAAGGAAATGACACCCTTCTCACTCGAGTGTTCAAAGGCTGTCTCTCGGGAGTGGCTTATCAGTGGTACCGTAGTCTTGCGGACAACTGCATTACTTCCTTTGAAGATTTCAAGACTTTGTTCTTCGCACGATTCTACGAAGGAGGGATGGACATGTCTATGTCCTCTCTCATCGAAGTAAAACAGAAGGAGAAAGAGAACGTTCGCACTTTCATCGAACATTTTCGTCAAGCCACTTTGCAAATGCCTCCAGGAGTTCCAGACTCAGCATTGGTGGATATTTGCAGGAAGAATCTTCTTCCAGTGATCTTAGTGTTCACAGGACCATATCAGTTCCATGATTGGCCCTCGTTCATCATCTCAGCGGTAGCCGCTGAAGACAACAGTCGGAAGGTGCGTGATAATGGAATTATGATATCTGCCTCTGATAGAGGCAAGAGGTCATCCTCCAACAGCAACCATCCTCGTGGTTCTAAAGGAAAAGAAGCTCTGGCGATCAATACAACCAGGCAAAAGACTGCGGCAACCACACAGACAAAACCTGGGACTTCCAGGCCCATTGAGGTATACTCTTTTGACGACGACGATATTCCGAGCATATTCGAGTGTCTTGTCAAAAGCGGCAAGATTACCCTCCCTGAGGTGAAGCGGCCTAATGAAGTCAGCAATACCAATAACCCCAAGTACTGCATTTTCCATAGATATATACACCACCCCACAAAGGCGTGTTATGTACTAAAGAGGAAAATCCAGGAGTTGATCGATGCTAAGGCCATCACTCTGCGCAACAGCGAGAAGACGGTCACAGCCAACATGATCTCTCTTCAATTTGGCAATCTGCCTCCTCAAGAAATTCCTGACGGTGTTATACCTATTTCTCGGACAACGATGAACATCGTTAATCTCTCTCCAGCCAGGGGTCAAAATTATGACCTGGTACCCCTAACTACCCAACGCGGCGAGATTATGTGGGTTCATCCAGATCTGGTGTTAGAGATCGAGGAAGAGACTCAAGCTGCTAAGGCTAAGTCCAGAAAGAACTCGAAGCATAAATCATGTCATATGGTTGCTATATCCTCGACATCAGAAGAAGAGGTATTGGCTACTGGAACCCGTTCAGGGAAAGCCTACCTCAAAGACTATGGAGGAAGTCAGGAAGATGCATCGGCAGACGCTTCAGCTGCCAAGCCTTCAGAACCTGAATCCGTCGTACCAGAGACAGGTCCTTCTAGACCAACTTCGGCGGATAAAGGCAAGCAAAAAGAAGTGTGCTTTGATAAACCTTTGAAGAACATTCAAAACAAAGGTTTGGAGAAGCCATACAACTTCGATATCCTGGCCTAATTGGCTAATACACCAGCCAGATTGTCCATATTTGAACTACTCAGGCTTTCTAAAGACACCCGTCAAGCCCTGAGTGAAGCATTAATGCAGGCGGATGTATACTTGACCCAGCTCAAGTCCCCTGATGAAGAACCTGTGGCATGTCCTCAATGCCATAGTGTGATGGAGGTGGTCCCGAATATCACTTTCACCCAAGATGACATGCTGTTGAAAAATAACAAGCATGACAGACCCCTCTATTACACCGGATATGTCGGTTCCATGGAGGTTGACCGGATTCACATAGATCTGGGATCATCGATCAGCATCATTCCTCATAGTCTGCTCAGACCATTGAGGATTCCTACTAGCGAACTTGCTTACACTACCACCACAATCGTGGGCTTCAACGCCAGGAGAAGTAAGCCGTTGGGGAAAATTCGTCTGAGGATCCAAATTGGCGACCTCATATCAGTGGCTACATGCTATGTCATTGATTTATAGGTGTCCTACAACATTCTGCTGGGCAGACCGTGGATCCACAACCACAACATCGTTCCTTCGACTCTACATCAATGCTTTAAATATGTAGATGCCCAAGGAACAGTACAAACGGGTTTGCTGACCTTAACCCATTTAAAGGAGTAGAATCTTACTACTCTGATGCCATGTTATATACCCAAGACTACATGGAGGAGGTGTCAGGCAAGACAGAGGAGGAATCCCACCGGGAGCCAGAAGAACCCTCTGCCGAGCAACCTCTGTCAATCAAGGTGAAAGGGCGAACTACTCGTCCGAAAGTCATGGAACCCCTAGCTACCCACCTGAACAAAACCAAGTCAAGAAACAGAGGTGATCCTCTAGTGATCACTTTGAACCAGAAGCCTCCACCCTTGGTCATCAACCTTCGGCGCAACAAGCAATCGATTGATGTAAATACAACCAGGAACGTGGTTTCTGATGATAATAAAGATCCTCTTTTCCAGTACATTGACGCTCAAATTCCGAAACAGGAATCCTCTCCCCATAACGATATAGAACCTATAGCACAAAGATTCTTGAAAGCTATAGATTACTATCATCCGTATGTGTGGGAAGTAGCGTCACCATCTAATGTCATCACGACATATGGGCCACAAGAGGATTCTATCTTTATTGTCCCGCCTACTCGCAGCAGTCAGCATCCAATAGTCTTTAGTCACATGCACAATGAATCGACTGTACAAGAAGATTCTCTCGACGACGATGCTGGTAAAATGCAGATTCACAGATATAGCCCGCAAGCTTTGAAGATTATGCAAAGTATGGGTTATGATTTGAAACTGGAACTAGGCCTCAACTACGGGAAAGGCAGGCGAATGCCGTTGCACGGTGATCCCTACTGTCAACGAACTCATTTTGGGTTAGGGTATACCACCTCCCTCGCAACTTCTGAGTTAAATGAGGATATCTCTTCCTCTTCTCAAGATGGCTCGTCATCCTCCGGTCCATCGGATGATCTCGAACGAGCATTATCAGTAAATATGATATTAACAGATTCCCTCGAAGCAGACGAACAATCTGAACTGTTTGAGAATGACTCTTGGGCTCAACAAATGGATACGCAATGGAAACTCCGGTTCGAGCAGAGAGAACCTCCCACTGAAGATAAAGTTATCCAAATCGACGTTGGGGATGAAACTTCACCAAAGCCGATATTTATCAGTAATAATCTTTCCCCAGCTGAAAGGGAAGAGATGATCCAACTGATAAGAGAATATATCAACGTCTTTGCGTAAAATTATGAGGATATGCCGGGTCTTGATCCAAAAGTGGCTACTCATAAGCTCAATATACTGCCCAATTCAAAACCTGTGAAGCAGCACCAACGCCGGTTCCGCCCGGATATGATGGATGCCATTGAAGCTGAAATCAAAAAGTTGATAGCCTGCGGGTTCATCCGTTAAGAGAAACATCCTGATTGGGTCACCAATGTTGTTCCAGTCATGAAGAAAACAGGAAAAGTGCGTGTTTGCATCGATTTCCGCGATCTCAATGCGGCTTGCCCCAAGGACGAGTTTCCTCTTCCCATCACAGATGTCATGATTGACAACACCTGCAGTTTTGAACGCATGTCTTTCATGGACGGATTCTCAGGATATAATCAGATCAAGATGCATCCTGAAGACGAGAAGCATACTGCCTTCCGTACAACTCTGGGGGTATATTGCTACACAGTTATGTCCTTCGGACTGAAGAATGCCGGGGCTACATACCAACGAGCTATGAGTAACATATTCCATGAGCACCTACGCAAAAAAGTAGAATGTTACGTAGACGACATCGCTGTCAAAAGCTGCCTCAAGGCTAATCACATTCAAGACTTGAAGACAGTGTTCGAGTTGATGTGCCAACATTAACTCAAAATGAACCCTACAAAGTCCTTTCTCGGTGTATCTAGTGGCAAATTCCTGGGATTTGTTATTACCGCTAAAGGCATTCAAGTGGACCCTGATAAAGTAAAGGCCATCCTTGAGATGCGACCACCCCGTAATCTGAGAGAACTTAGGGGATTTCAAGGTCGTCTGGCTTATATCAGGAGATTCATATCCAATCTCTCCGGAAGGTGTCAGCCTTTTTCTCGTCTCATGAAGAAAGGTGTATCCTTCGTATGGGACGAAACCTGTCAGCAAGCGTTTAATGATATCGAACGCTACCTCACTAATTCTTCAGTTCTGGTGCCTCCCGTCATAGGAAGACCATTTTTGCTATATGTTCGAGCAATGGATCATTCTCTGGGAGCTCTCCTCGCACAGAACAACAATGAGGGTCATGAACAGGCGATTTACTACCTCAGCAGGATGATGGTCGGAGCTGAACACCGGTATAATCCAGTGGAAAAAGAATGTTTTGCCCTAATGTTCGCCATTCAGAAAATGCGGCACTATGTCACAGGCCAGACTATTCATGTCATCTCCAGGATCAATACTCTTCGGGTATTGATGAACAAGCCAAGCGTTCTTAATTCTCGACTCGCGACTTGGGCAACGTTATTAACACCGTATGATATGGTGTACATCTCTCATAAGTCCATCAAAGGCCAAGCATTGGCTGATTTCCTAGCTGCTCATCCGATTCCGGAGACCTCCAGATTATACGAGGACATTTTCAACGAAGTTGCAGAATGTAACTCCGTAATGGAAAGTGATACATGGCAACTATTCTTCGATGGTGCCTCCAGGACAGGTCCCAGGGGAAACGTGGTTTCAGGAGTAGGAATTGTCCTGGTCACTCCTGATAAACTCGTCATCTATCGAGCATATTCTCTTAGCGAACCTTGCTCTAATAATGTGGCAGAATATAATGCCCTACTAATCGGGCTCCAAGTCGCTAAAGAATTGGACGTCGAATATCTGGAAGCATTTGGTGATTCTCTACTGATCGTCAATCAAGTCAGAGGAATATATGAAGTCCGTAATCCAGACCTTATTCCTTATCACCAAGCAACGATCGAGATAGCAATGACTTTCAAAGGGTTTTACCTAGAGCATGTGCCTCGATCTCAGAATCTGGAAGCTGATGCCCTGGCCAGTTTAGCTGCAGATTTAGCTATTCTTATAAGAAGGCAGAACTCGGTGATCCTTCTTAACAGGGATTTATTCTGTGTGAAAAATAACTTTCACATAGAACGCAGCTACGCTGTGAACATAGATCTCCCCAAGAGAGACTGGAGAAGTCCCTTTATAGATTTCGTAGCATACGAAATCTTACCGGAGGATCCTAAAGAAGCAGTATCCGTCAAAAGACGATCATTACGCTTCTATTTCGACGCGTCTTTACAATGTCTATATCGCCGGACTTATGACGGACTACTATTATGACGTCTCTCCGGTGATGAAGCACAGCGGATTATCCGTGAGGCTCACGACGGCGTATGCGGAGCACATCAACCCGGTCCTAAGTTACAGGATCGTATCAGGAGGATGGGCTACTACTGGCCTACTATGATTGCAGACGCAGTGAAGTATGCAAGACAGTGCAAAGCCTGCCAGGTTCATGCAGATTTTATATATCAACCTTCTGAACATTTATATCCTACGGTGGCATCCTGGCCTTTTGAAGCATGGGGTATGGATATCATTGGTCCTATTCACCCTTCTTCTTCCAGAGGTCATCGGTTCATATTAGCCATCACGGATTATTTCTCTAAATGGGAAGAAGCAATCCCTCTTGCTGAGGTGAAGACATCTAACATGATCAGCTTCATCAAGCATTATGTCATTTATCGCTTTGGGATTCCCCGAAGTATAATTTATGACAACGGGCCTCAATTCATCAGCCAAGCGTTTCATCGATTTTGCGATAAAAATCGGATACAGAATATGGCCTCTACGGCATATTATCCAGCTGCTAATGGTTTGGCAGAAGCTTTCAACAAAACCATCATCAAACTCTTGAAGAAATTCGTTTCTTCAAACAAAAGAGATTGGAATAAGAAGCTAGAAGAATGTCTCTGGGCATACCGCACAACGGTACGAGCACCGACGGGTTGTACCCCATTCTCACTGGTTTACGCGAGCGAAGCAGTTCTCCCCATCGAAATTCAAATTCCGTCACTCAGAATAGCAGTGGCTAATGAGTTGACTCAGGAAAAGAATGACCTATTAAGGCTTCAAGAGCTAGAAGGATTAGACGAGAAACGCCTCCAAGCCCAACAGCGCATCGTGCTCTACCAGGCACGTATTTCCAGAGCTTTTAATCAAAAGGTAAATGAAAGAGTGTTCAAAGTTGGCGAGCTAGTTCTAGCCATGAAAAGACCAATGATCATTACTCACAAGAGTAAGGGTAAATTCTAGCCCAAATGGGAAGGCCCTTACGTGATTGAGACGACGTTCTCAAATGGTGCTTACAGATTAGCCAAGCCTAATGGAGACTTGTTAATGGCTCCTATCAATGACAAATTCCTGAAGAGGTACTATGCTTAATCTCCTTTGCTCAAATGAAGTATGGTGAAGATCTCGTTCTGACAACACTACTTCCAAAGAACTAGTTGGATCATATTCTATCATGTCCATATAACCTCTGAATAGATATGTCTAAAACTAATTTGGAACATCAAAACCTATCACGTCCATATTATCTCTGATAGTGTTTTGTGTACAAATTTTAGTTGGATCATATTCTATCATGTCCATATAACCTCTGAATAGATATGTCCAGCTGAAGCTTACCGAAAGGATATCACATCCATATTACCTCTGATATCACTTTCACCACAACCTGTCATTTATATTCCAAAATGATAGGTCCACAAAGTCAGATAAAGTCTCTTTATTATTTCCGTGAAGAGCAAATTACAAAAATAAGCAAAAGGTACATCATTTGGGAGGAGCAGTTATGTCGCAAATTTGTTGCGCCAGAGTAACCATTCTCTCATCCCTGGAGTTCAAGGCGTCGGCGCGAGCCCGCTCCAACCTTGTCGCCTCATTGTTCAAAGTAGATAGCTCGGACCGAGCATATACAAAGCCTGTGTGGATCATACCCACATGCGTCAGGTTCTGCTGAGCCGTCTCCCTTCGGGCCTTCAATACGTCACGAGCTATTGATAAAGAGAGAGCCTTCTCCTTGGCCTTAGCGAGGTTATCTTCCAATTTGCGAACCCTCGCTGCCTCTTTCTCATATTCGGTCTCGTACTGAGTCAGCTGGGGAATGACATACTCCAATTCGGTACGCTCTTGATCCATCTCCTGCTGCTGTTCCTGGACGGATTTGTTCAGAGATTCTAATTGCCCAGCAAACTCTGCAGTTAAGGAGTCATACCTAGCTTGAACGAGACCGTCAATGCTGCCTCGAGATAGCTGCAAATAATCATTAATGGGTTGTTCCAAACCATTAACTATCTGCTCCAGCGCATTAGCTCTCCCAGCGTTGTTGAAATCTCTGATCGGCGCTATCACAAACTGGGAGGACCTCCTCAGAGCCTCAAAACCTAGATTCTTCTCTAGCACCATTGATATCAGTGTTATCAAAGTGGTGTAGAAAATACTAGTATACTGCTCAACCAGCATGGCAAAATCAGATTGTACGCTGGAAGTGGCTGCAATATCGGAGAATCCTCCTCCAGGAATGATTGCAGATGATGTTGCCACAGTCATCGCCTCAACAGATGGCGCAACAAAAGAAGAAGCGCCAACAACGGTCGAAGTGGCTGGCGTACTCAAAGAAGGCATAGTCGTAATGACAGGCTCATCCTCCTCTCGAGATATCGGAACCATTTCGGGCGAACCAACACCCGAAAATGTTTCCTCTTCAAAGTCGGGCACCTCCGTGTCATCGACAGGAGCTGCAACAAAGCCAAAAGTTGCATCGACGCTGCCCTCCCCGTAGATGTCTTCCCCTGAAAAGAAGACAAGAGAAAGTTAATATCAACATGATATTAATTTTTTTAAAAGAGGCATAAAGACGATATTTACCCATGGCCGATGGTATATACGGCGCGTCTGCAGCCAGTACAGCTAAATCATTTCTTAAGGATGCTAAGCGAGCTGTCATACCTGGAGAAGGGGGTGTGCCAACTGACACTGGCAGGTATTCTTCCAGGTCTTCACCGAGATCCACTCGAGGCTCATTTGGTGGAATCTCGCTGGGTATACTTACAGACGCAGCAGGGGTTTCTTCCGTTGTTGATCAGGATAAAGATAGTCTTATTTGGCTTCACCCCAAAGGCGATTTCGTACCACTACCTGAAGCGGTAGCAGCGACAGCAGCCTCGAGCAAAGATTCTCCGGCACTGCCAACCGAAATTGTGGAGGTTCCCTCTCTAATAGGCGAAGGACCTCTAATCAAAGGATCGTCCCCAACAGGGGAAACAGCAGGCTCACTCCGAGGAGCCTCATGGCCGAAAATCCTGACAGGACCACTAGCAACCTTCTTCTTCTTGCGAGGGGAAGTTTCCTTTAGAACAGGAGCCCTTCGCTTACCAGGGATAACCAGAGGCCCTGCAGGCGAAGGTATTTCACCTCTCGGTACTGTCATCAAAGACTCATCTGGAGCGACAGAGTCTTCTTCTTCGTCAGATGAAACTGATGGGACTTCCTCTCGTCCCGCGGACTTAGAAGAAGGCATCCTAAAACTTCCATGCATGTTAAAATCGCGATAGAAAGTATTGGTGGCCACATAAAACTGGGAGTACGAATGGAGGATGCGCAACTCCATAGAGAGTGAAGTCGCGGACACAGTATAGGTTGCTCCAGTACAACCCATTATGAAGTATCGCCATCCTCTCGCTCCATCAATAAGTCCACCTCTGGACTTGAAGCTGGTGATGGCATTGCCTACGTGCAATTGATCATACCCAAACTGCCTGGCGAACCGACTAGGCAGGTAGGGCTCCAAGAAGCATTGGTCTTCACTTCTATAAAATAAATGGGAAGGTCTAATGCAGACCAACCAATAAAAAGCTTCGGGAGAAAGAATGGTCGCCCCCTGACCTTCATCCTGAAGTCTCGTCCCCTGTTGATTAAGATGTACAGTGGGGACGGTGCAGAAGAGCTTCCAGCTGTGAGCAAAATTTAACGCTCGCCGACAGTCTACTACAGTCGTCACGTTCCAGGTGGAATTCTTATAATTCAACAAAAAATTATTCCCCGAACTACTGCCAGAGCCGGGAGACATCACTCTGGGGTTATGGAGAATTAACCATCCCATCAAATACAGGAATGATAATTCTACCCTGGGAAAGCTGTCACGCCGTGTTTCATCGGCAAGCAGCCCATCAGTAATGGCCCTCAAGCCAGCTTGTATGCGACATACCATGGCAGGGAGAAGGCCCAGTCTTGCCCCGAACACCAGACGCACTGCAGGCCATAAAGTGTTGTGATGAATGCGATCCGAAGATATAATGCATGGTACTACCAACCGGCGCAGCCATACAGAGAGGAAGCCAGCCAGTTGAGCTTCCCTTGACAGAGGCCTGCGACAATGCCTCAAATAACTGTAGGCTTTAGTGCCTGCAGAATATTGCCCTATCCCTTCGTCGAGAACTCTATCTGAAGCCCCAGCGTCTTTAATAAGGTCATCGACTACTGGAGCATTAAGCACGCTCAGAAGAATCAAAGGCCTATCCCTACTATCTACGACTTTGTCGGGCTTAGCATCTCTAGCCTGATGGAAGAAGAGGTAGGATGCCCATTTATTGGTATGAGCCAAATCAGAGGGCTCATTATAGAAGGCAGTGCACGCAAGGTAATGGCTCATCAGCTCCTGGTACACTGCTACTACCCGAGGGTTTGTATCCCCCAGCTCCCAGTTTATGGGAACATACTCTTCATAAGGAGTATCCCCTATTGGCAGTCTTGAAATCTCTGCCATTTCGTGAAGGGCCAATTCCAATTCTCCCAGTAGAGTGGCGAAAGTCCCAGTGAGCGAGATATATCGCTCCATCAAAGCCAAAAATAGGTTAAAATTGAGAGGTAACCCAACACTGGTAGCACTCACAGCCGCGTGCAGACCAATGCTCTCCAGCTCGGTCTGAAAATACTTCAGGGCCCAGGCAGCTAAACGAGCCCATCGAAGATTGGTAGGGGTAACCCACCCATTGGTCTGAGGATTAACCTTGGGGTATACTCCTCCATGCCCCATGAAGTCATTACAAAAAGTCGGTAATTGGACTGGTTGGAGCAGTGAAGTATCTTCGCTCGGGACACTGCCCGGATACAATCCCCTTAAAGGCATCACAGGTCCTGAAGGGCGGCTCACGAATGATCCTTGGTCGGACCCTTTCTGATAAAATATCTTCCATGGCTGGCCGTGAAGATCAGGGGTCAGAGTCCACGACATCCTCCTCGGATGTGTAGCATGGAAGAATGTCGATATAGGATAATCTCTCGGTATCCTGGGCAGGTACATGACCATGCCCCCAGCAGTAAAAACCCTGTCTTTCTTCTTGGGCTTCGTCTGGGATTTTTTATCAATCATATCCCCGAACAAGAAGGCTGGTTTTATATACTTGTCCCCGTCTATATACGTCAGGGGCTCTCCGTTGATCATACTCAACAGCATTCGCTCTCCTTGAGACGATATCAGGATTCCCCTTCCTTCAGGATACTGGGGTCCAGAAATAGGGAACGTCACGTGGGACAAATCCTCCAGGTAATTGGAGTTCAGCATCCCAGCAGCAGAACCCTTTATCTCAGCCAACGGAGGGATCTGCAAGTTAACTACAAAATACAAGAAGAACATGTCAGTTTCTATACTAGACATTACAGTCTTGCAGCTTATGCCAAAGATCAACAGTCTGTGCTTTTACGCCAAGACTGTAAAAACTTGAGCTTTTTACGCTGGAACTTATTTCCCAGGCATAAAATCCAAGGTTGGCAGTATACAGTCTGTATTTTTACGCCAGACTACCAAAATTTGAGTTATTACGCCAAAATTTTCATCCAGAGCGTAACACTCGAAGTTTGTAATATACGCCAAATTTCGACAGTCAAAGCTTTTACGCCAGACTGCAAAAAATATGGAGTTTTTACGCTGACACATTAGGAATGTGGGCGTAAACGGTAAAACATCCCTGTGCATCATCTTCCTCGAAGAGACTTTCAGCACAGAAGATGACCTAGCGCATTCACGTACAACGTGTGCGAAGGATTTTCTTCATTTTTGTCATCCCAAAAGCTTTACCTATAACGCCCGGTGCACAGCTTGACGGTGGGATACTTTGTTCTGATCGAGGTTCGCTCTACCCGACGGGAGTCGCTCGTGCTTGAGCGGAGGAGCGAGAAGAGGAGGCCGCCTTCTTTCCTTTGGTGGTGGAAGATTATTTCGGCGCCATTGCTAAAACTCAGTATTCTTGAGAAAGAGACGAAGAAGAAAGGTTCTTGGAAAGCTAGGGTTTCTTGCAAAAAAGACAGGTGAAGAGTTTTTTCTCTGAAGGCCTTCGGGTATTTATAGAGTTCAGATAGACTCCTCGAATCCCTAACCAAATCCGATATTTAATATTCGGTTATGATTTGGGGACACGTCATCCTATCATTTGAAAAGAGAAGACGGACAGTAAGCGGATTCAAAATTTATGCGCAGAGCAAATCAACGGTTTTACGCTAAGGAGCTTTTTACGCTCGAGAAGCCACAAATCTACGGTTTTACGCTCATAGGCTATAAGTCTACGGTTTTACGCCCGGACGCTTTTACGCTCGGTAGCTTTTACGCTCGAGAGGCTACAAACCTACGACTTCACGCTCAGAAGCTACAAATCTATGATTTCACGCTCAGAAGCTTTCTATGCTCAGAGGCTACAAATCTAAAACTTCACGCTCGGAAGTTCTTTTCTCAGAGGCTACAGATCTACAGTTTTATGCCCGGATGCTCTTATGCTCAGTAGCTTTTACGCTCGAGAGGCCACAAACTCATGATCTTATGCTCATCTATACTATGGATCTATGACTTTCTGCATATCTTAAAATACGCAGACCAGAGTACGCGTAAATCTGAATAATTTTCAAGATGGCCAGTTATAAGGATCTATGCAGAAATGCTCCTTCTTGGCTACAAAATATTCTAAGTGCCCAGAACATACAGAGTTCAACATTGAAAATGACTCTTCTTCTTGGGTCGATTGAAAGTTCATCCAAAATCCAGCCTGAATATTTTCTCTACAGTTCAAGATGAAGACTCAGTTTCGACAGCCATTTCTTGCCCTATTTTTCAAGGGATTTTCAGGAAATCATTCTTGAAGATGACGGTCTGAACAACAAGCTTTTCGTATTTTAGAAGTGACAGTTCAGAATTCTATGCTACTCTTCGTTCAAAATAGCATGACAGTTTAATCTTCAACTTAAATGCTAAACAGCTTTCTACGCGTCTTCAGTTACGCGTAAAAGATGGAACGAGTTCAGATATCAGAGTTGGCGTAAAGTTATTCAAGACGTGTTTGAAGCTGCATCTATTCAGGTTTTCTCACAGCAAATATGGCAAATAAATCATCAAATGCGTAAAAGAAGACAGTCTTATTAATCATGATTACATATGATGGAAATCCGATTTACAAAGGGTTTTTTTTTATCTTCATGATTACATATAAGGAAAATCCCGTCTACAAAGGGTTTCTCATCCTCATTTAAAAGATTACACCCAGAATCTGTTCTGTCAGGTTCTCGTATTGGTGGAGATCTTCTTCCGTCTTCTTCAGCAGTTAATCGGCTTCCGCGACCGATTAACAAGAAAATGATTAATGGCGGAAGGATGAATAATTGGGCATGTATCAATTTCGCGAGCCCATCCTCCATACGCCAATGACAGATTGAGTTGGGATTCTGACCCAACTCAATATTGGAAGGCAGGGCCAGTTTGTCTGCCCTCGTCCACCAACGACAGAAGAAAATACAGCTTGCAAGCTGTGTGGTCGAATGTGACCCTTCCTCTCTCCTGGACGAATCGCCATATGAAGTTGCTGATTATCCCAAGCAAAGGAAGCTATGATATCCTTCCATGATCCATCGTTGTAGAGGACATTTGCTCGAAGACGCCTTCTTTTTCGGCTCCTTACATGCTGGAAGAACATGATCTTTTTCTTCCTCAAGTCGACCCGACGAACTCCGGCAATCATCTCTGTGTGATGAAGGAAGTGTGAGAAGAACAGGTTAACTCATCAGCCTTTATATAGGCAAAAGAGAACACACCGAATCCCAACAAATCCCTAAAAATCTGCCAAGAAATCAGCCTCGAGGAACGAGTCAGACTTGACCGTTTTATGCTTCATTCAAAGTATTTCAAATTACGAGGAATTTGAAAACTTTGAAGGGGGTCTTGTAGAAGCAT
The DNA here is from genome assembly GCA_036927795.1 of Iris macrosiphon. Lineage (NCBI taxonomy): Eukaryota > Viridiplantae > Streptophyta > Magnoliopsida > Asparagales > Iridaceae > Iris > Iris macrosiphon. The sequence goes on along the minus strand of JAYESA010000015.1, from coordinate 83,548,668 downwards.
GAAAAATACGCTATAAAGTTATACGCAGTATTTCAGTACTGGGCGGCGTAAGACATGACTTCAGAGCCATCAGCATACAACAGGGCTTCAGCGCTAGTACAGCATAAAATATAAGCTCTAGAGACAACCCGCATATAATGCAGTATTTCTAGACTGCTTCAGCGTATAAAGGTTGCTACCTCGCCTTTACGGCGTAAAACCCATCTGCTTTTTAATACAGTGGGAAGATTATACGAGGAACGCCTCGTATCCCTCAAACGAGCTGTACGAGGAACACTTTGAATTCTGCGAATGAACCTGTCAGACAGTACAATGAACCTGACTCCTGACAAAGGGTACATCACGACTACCCAGACGACGGCTGTAATGATGATGCGGCACAGAGACCCAAACCGTCGTCTAGTGACATTTCCTTGATATAAACTGCTTTTACGCATTAAAGGAAATACACTACCTAGTTTTATACAGGCAGATGGGAGCTTTTACGCTCAGCAGAAGACAAGACAAACTGCCACGTCAAAAGCTGCTCTTCGTACAGAGCTCGAGGCACGTCTCTGCATTTAATGTGCAGAATGGGGGCAGATCTCTGCATTTAATGCACGAGATTTGGTTCTACTTCCGAAGACTGGGTGAGCCAGGATTACGACTAATACGTCCACATCATCTCTTCTACATATTACGCCATAGGCTATTTTCAGCTTTAGGAGCACGTTGTACGCTATCTTCTTGAAATACGTCGACCTGGCTATTTTCAGCTATAAGGAGTACGCCGTATGCTATCTCCTCGGAATACGCCAACTCAGGCTATATATTTGCATGGGTGAGTGACAAGACTATCTGGTCCAGAATACGCTCAAGACCTCAGTCAAAGAAGGATAATTGGCTGTCTCTACGCCTACTACCTATCCGTACAGCATTAGGCTTCTATGCCAATATAATACCTACTTGGCTTCTACGCCGACATGACCGCTATTGGGGCTTTTATGCCTATTGGGCTTCTACGCCTACTTTGGCTTCTACGCCGTCAGAACAGCTATTTGGTTTTTACGCCAATGAGACAGTTATTTGGCTTTTACGCCAATCATCACTACACGAGGGACAGTTACCTATGTGGCTTGCATGCCGTGATCTTCGCAGCAGTTATACGCATTATCTCTTAATGGGATACGCGTCACACGCTTATTCAGAGGATCATCTATACGTGGGTAGCAGTTACGATAACCGTCGCGTAAAAGGTGCGGTGCTCTCTGTTGTTCAATTCTACGCCTATAAATATAGACCTCTATTGACAGAGGTCAAGGGGCGAAAAGGGTCGAGAATTTTAAGAAGAGAGGTCGAAGGTCGGAAATTGATTTTTTGACAGAGAAGAATCCAGAGCATAGGCAGAGAGTAGTGATCGACGATTTTGGCATCAAGCATCCACTCCCCTTTGCAATCTTTGAAGCTTATTCTTCTTCTACAACACTTTTTCATCATCGTGTGGTCCAAGGGACAAAGTGATCGACCGCAGATCAGACTCCTATAGCAATATTTACCCAGATTAAATTTTGTACTTAATATCCTTGTATAGGATTAATACTACTTCTTGTTTATAAACGTAAAAAAGGGTTTCGTATAAACCTAGTTTTATTTCTTTCGTTTATTATCAAACAGACGTATGTGTATATTTTTTTGAGTATCTCACTCATTTTGAAACTGTTGGTAATATTTGTGACAGCATCCGAAGACATCTGTTCCAGTTTCCATCTTGAGCTGCTACTTCCTTGGCGAGTTCGGGTTCGAATCTTCGCCTGGCTTCCAGGCAAGTGTACCTTGCCACCCTGTATTTCAGTTACCAGATTTTTATTTATTTATTATTTGTATTGTGCGTGCTTGGGATCAGAATCGTTACTTTGTGTCCGGGTCATAACCGGGTGCAGTCGTTCGTCGGTAACGTCTGGTAACGATTGATAGATGTTTGTAACACCTTGATGTACACACTTGGTTACGTCATAACCCTAGGACACATTCAGACACCGTCGTCGTGCTAAATTTTCTGTATCCTGATACTGTCAGCATGACCGGAAACTGGGACGACTTTAGGGTCGTGATTGTTAATAGTTACTTCAGTATGACAAGATTGTTAGATAGAGGTTCAGGTTCAGCGAACACTCGTTGACCGCTTTGGGAGGGAAAGACAGTTACTAGACATTTGGGCTCCTCTACACGCACTATATATATATGTATATGTCCTATTTATGTAGTGTTCCTATATCCGGAGTAGTAGTATCACCCGTGTGACTCTTTGCTCGGAGCTACGGTACGCCCCATGTGTCTCCATGTCCGGAGCTACGGTTTTATTTTGGACAGCCCACACGTTGAATATTATCTTCAAAATTGTGTCTCACTTAGGTGGTTATGCTAGATTATACCGGCGTTGTACTTGTTTCATTCTGTTATACTATGGCATACTATTTTTGTACCTTGTTACGTCCTTCTGAGGACCTGGTCCCCTGTCAGTTTTGCAGCATAGACGATTATGGAGCCTTTGGAGTTGCTGATGGAGTTGCTTGTCTTGCAGGCATTGGTACCAGGTACTTATATCATTTCTACCGGTGTTATGGTTATTTTATTAATATTATTTATTCATCTGCTGTTGTAGCCTAGTTTTTATAGACTCATATTTTTTCTCGAGTCTATTCGAGTTTGTGTGTTATTGGGCGGCCGACTATAGCACATGTAGCTCATTCTTGTGTATTTTTGTTCATTGTGGATTGAGACATAGATGTTTATATTTACTGGATTATTTAGATAGTGACCATTATTATACAGCTTATACATATTCGAGTCGGACCAGAGTCTGGTCGAATGCGTAGCTGGCATGTTATGTATTCCTGGTCCTACGTATTTTAGGACTGGGGCATGACATATTCTAACTGAAATATGAAATATAATGATTGCAGAATAATAAAAACGAGTATGGATGGTTGATTTTAATCAAAATATGGTATACAATAAGTGTATAATGGTAAAAATGAGCATATGGTAATTCTAACCAAAATTACTGTATAGAATGGACGTAGGATGGTAAAAACAGGTATAGACGTATGATTCTAACCAAAATATGCTATATAACTTGCCTATATTGGTGAAACGATTATATAAATGTGATTCTAACCGAAATAGGGTATCAAATGATCGTAAAATGGTGAAATAAGTATATATAGGTTATTATATTTGAAACATGATATAGTATGAGCGTAGAATGGTTAGAACGAGTATCGATGGGTGATTCTAACCGAAATATGGTGTATAATAGGCATAGATTGATGAAAATGAGTATATATGGGTGATTCTAACCAAAATTATGGTATATAATGAGCTTAGTTTGGTGAAAACATATTTTGATCGGTAATTTTGACCAAAATATGATATAAAATAGACGTAGAATAGTAAAAATGAGTGTAATTGGGTGTGAAATATGATATAGAATGAGCGTAGAATGGTTAAAATGAGTATGGATGGATGATTCTAACCAAAATATGGTATAAAATAAGTACATGATGGTGAAAATGAGCATCTAGTGATTCTAACCAAAATTATGGTGTAGAACAGGTGTAGAATGGTAAAAACGTGTATCAACATGTGATTATAATCGAAATATGGTTTATAATTGTCCTAGGTTGGTGAAACGAGTATAGAAATATGATTCTAACCGAAAAAGCTATTAAATGCTCGTAAAATGGTAAAAACGAATATAAACGAGTGATTCAAATCGAAACATAGTATAATATGATCGTTGAATGATGAAAATAAGTCTATCATTGATTGTAATCGAAATATAGTATAAAATAGGAGTAGAATCGTGAAAGCGAGTATATAAGGGTGATTCTAACAAAAATATGGTGTAGAATGTACGTAGATCGGTGAAAACGAGTAAAAATGGGCAATTCTAACTGAAATATGGTGTAAAAAGGCGCAGTTTGTTGGAAACTAGTTTTGAAATATGATTATAATCGAAATAAAATATCAAATGCTCATAGAATGGTAAAAACAAGTATAAATCAGTGGTTCTAGCCGAAATATAGTATAGAATACGAGTGGATTGTTGAAAAAATATTTAGATCGGAGATTCTAACCAAAATATGGTATAAAACGGACGTAAAATTATGAAAATGAGTATATATGGGTGATTCAAGCTGAAATATGATATAGAATAAATTTAGATTAATTAAAACGAGTATAGATGGGTGATTCTAACCGAATTATGGTGTAGCATACATCATAGATTGATAAAAACGAGTATGGATGGATGTTTCTAAATAAAATTATGGTATAGAATGAGCTTAGATTAGTGAAAACAAGTATAAATAGGTGATTCTAACCGAAATATGGAATATAATGAATGTGGAAGAATGAAAACGAGTATGGTTGGGTGATTTTAACGGAAATATAGCATAAAATTTGTAGAATGGTAAAAATGAGAAAAGATGTGTGATTCTAACCGAAATTGTAGTATAAAATGGGCGTAGATAGTGAAAACGAGTATAGACGTGTGATTCTAACCGAAATATAGTATATAACCGGCCTAGATTGGTGAAACGAGTATAAAAATATGATTCCAACCGAAATAAGGTATCAAATGCTCGTAAATTAGTGAAAATGAGTATAACGAGTGATTCGAACTGAAACATGGTATCTTATGATCGTAGAATGGTGAAAACGAGTCTAGATCTTTGATTATAATCTAAATATGGTATAAAAAGGGGTAGAATCATGAAAGCGAGTACATAAGAGTGATTCTAACCGAAATATAATGTATAATATGCATAGATTAGGGAAAATGAGTATAGATGGGTGATTCTAATCGAAATAATGTATAAATATGACATAGATTTATGGAGAACGAGTAGTAAAATATGATTATAACCGAAATAATATATCAAATGCTCGTAGAATGATGAAAACGAGTATAAATGAGTGGTTCTAATCAAAATATATTATAGATTGAGCGTATAATACTGAAAATATGTTTAGATCTGTGATTCTAACCCAAATATAGTGTAAAATGGATGTAGAATGGTAAAAATGAGTATAGATGATGATTCTAACTCAAATATAATATAGAATGACTATAGAATGGTTAAAACGAGTATAGATGGGCGATATGGTATAAAATATGCCATAGATTGATAAAAACGAGCATAGATCTTTGATTATAATCGAAATATATTATAAAATATGGGTAGAATCATGAAAATGAGTATAGATGAGTGATTCTAACCGAAATATGGTTAGAATGTGCGTTGATCGGTGAGAACGAGTATAAATGGATGATTTTAATAAAAATATGGCATAAAAGTTGCATAGATTTGTGGAAACGAGTATTTAAATGTGAAATAATCAAAATAAGGTATCAAATATCGTAGAATGGTGAAAATGATTATAAATGAGTAATTATAACCAAAATATGATATAGAATTAGCATAGAATGCTAAAAATGTATTTAGATTGGTGATTTTGACCAAAATATAGTATAAAACGGACATAGAATAGTGGAAACAAGTATAGATGGGTGATTATAACTAAAATATGATATAAAATGAGCGTAGAATGGTTAAAACGAGCATCGATGCATTATTCTAACCGAAGAATAGGCAAGATTGATGAAAAAGAGTATAGATGATTCTAACCAAAATTATGGTGTAGAATGAGCTTAGATTGGTGAAAACAAGTATAAATTGGTGATTCTAACTGAAATATGGAATAGAATAATTATACAATAATAAAAACGAGTATGGATAAGTGGTTCTAACTGAAATATGGTATAAAACAAGTGCATAATGGTGAAAATGAGCATCTGGTGATTCTAACCGAAATTACGGTATATAATTATCGTAGAATGGTGAAAATGAGTATAAGACGTATGATTTTAACCGAAATATGGTATATAACTTGGCTAGATTGGTGAAACGAGTATAAAAATATGGTTTTAACCGAAATAGGGTATCAAATGCTTGTAAAATAGTAAAAATAAGTATAGATGGGTGATTGTAATTGAAATATTATATAGTATAAACGTAGAATGGTTAGAACGAGTATTGATGGATGATTCTAACAAAAATATAGTATATAATAGGCATAGATGGATGAAAACGAGTATATATAGGTGATTCTAACAAAAAATATGGTGTATAATGAGCTTAATTTGGTGAAAACATGTTTTGATCGGTAATTCTAACCAAAATATGGTATAAAACAGACGTAGAATAGTGAAAATGAGTATAGTTGGGTGTGAAATATGATATAAAATGAGCGTAGAATGATTAAAACGAGTATGGATGGATGATTCTAACTAAAATATGGTATACAATAAGTTCATGATTGTGAAAATGAGCATCTAGCGATTCTAACCGAAATTATGGTATAGAATGGGTGTAGAATGGTGAAATCGTGTATCAACGCATGATTATAACCAAAATATGATTTATAATTGTCCTAGGTTGGTGAAACGAGTATAGAAATATGATTCTAACCGAAAAAGCTATTAAATACTTATAAAATGGTGACAACGAGTATAAACGAGTGATTCAAATCAAAACATAATATAATCGATGAATGATGAAAATGAGTCTAGATCGTTGATTGTAATCGAAATATAGTATAAAATAGGGGTAGAATTATGAAAGCGAGTATAGAAGGGTGATTCTAACAGAAATATAGTGTTGAATGTATGTAGATCGCTAAAAAAGAGTAAAAATAAGCGATTCTAACCGAAATATGGTGTAAAAGTGGCACAGATTTGTGGAAACTAGTATTAAAATATATTATAATCGAAAAAGGTATCAAATGCTCGTAGAATGGTGAAAAAAAATATAAATGAGTGGTTCTAACCAAAATATGGTATATAATGAGCATGGATTGCTGGAAAAAATATTTAGATCGGTGTTTCTAACCAAAATATGGCATAAAAACGGACGTAGAATTATGAAAACAAGTATAGATGGGTGATTCTAACTGAAATATGATATAGAATGAGTTTAGATTGGTTAAAAATAGTATAGATAAGTGATTCTAACCAAATTATGGTGTAGAATATACCATAGATTGATAAAAACAAGTATGGACGAGTGTTTCTAAATAAAATTATGGTATAAAATGAGCTTAGATTGGTGAAAACAAGTATAAATTGGTGATTCTAACCGAAATATGGAATATAATAAACATAGAAGGATGAAAAAGAGTATGACTGGGTGAATTTAACCAAAATATGGTATAAAATGTGTAGAATAGTGAAAATGAGCATAGATGTGTGATTCTAACTAAAATTATAGTATTGAATGGGCGTAGATAGTAAAATTGAGTATAGACGTGTGATTCTAACCGAAATATAGTATATAACCGGCCTAGATTGGTGAAACTAGTATAAAAATATGATTCTAACCAAAATAAGGTATCAAATGTTCGTATAATGGTGAAAACGAGTGATTCAAACTGAACACATGTCATAATATGATCGTAGAATAATGAAAATGAGTCTAGATTATTGATTCTAATCAAAATATGGTATAAAAATGGTAGAATCATGAAAGCGAGTACAAATGAGTGATTCTAACCAAAATATGGTATAGAATATGCATAGATTGGAGAAAAATAAGTATAGATAGGTGATTCCAATCGAAATAAGGTATAAAAATGTCACACCCCAGAACCAAAATAATGGAGTGCGAATGAGTGATCTCAGCCAACCACACCTTGCAGAATACCGAAGTAAGCCATAATATGCAAAGGTTGTCAAGAGACAAGGGAATGCATGCTACAATCAAGTCACCTATGGTTAAGAACATCTATGTCTCAATTACAACCAAGAAACAATAAGAATGAACATGTAAGATAAAGCAGTTAGGCGTCCCTGACGCTCTATCAGAATGATCATGAAACTAGTTATACATGATGGTACACTTGTGCATTATCAAAAATACATGACTGTAAGTCTGCCGAAGTCTGAAAAATATATAATCATGTAGAGGAACTAATGTCCAGATAAACCGGCTAACAAGTGCAATAAGCTAAACGCCAAAAAGGTAAAACAGAATGATACTCATAGTGGGAAAGAAAAAACCCACTCAAATTCCTCGGCGGATATTCTCCTGGTGTACTCCATCGGTTAGATACATGACAGGATCCTCGGGCTCTGCTACTAAACCTGGCCAAACAAAACCAGCGGGGTCAGGCCCCGATAGTAAGTACCACTGTCATGACCCGCACCATGATATTCGGGCACGAGTATATGGTTACGCTCAGCCTACGCCGCAATATCGGCGGTAGAACGCTGTCTGGGTTATTTCTAACTATCTAACATCTCAATCACAAAATAAACTAAGGAAGATAAAGCACGAATGGAATAGCGAAGGAAAGAATAAGACACAATCCACAATCTGAAATAATATACAAACTGTGAATCTCCACAAATATAATAGTCTAATACATGCCAACACAAATAACTAGACCTCCTCAGGCTCGCAACTAAGTCCTCCTGGTCTATAGGAGTATCCTCTATAGGTACGCTGTCCTGCGGCCCGTAGAATGTAGGACACTGCTCTAAAAGCCAATCATCTGGAAAAATATATCCAGTCAGGATTGGAGCGAGGTACATACCTCTAAAAGCATTTTCAATAACATAATCGAGCATATAAAACAGATAATAGAAATAAAATACAAGATCACTAACATATGAATGAATGAACAATAGATATACAGCTAATGTACGAGAATATAGAATAACAATATGAATATCTACAATATGATGAAGTAACTGCAATCTAACTAATGTGCCTCAAAATACAAGTTTATTATGTGATCGGTTTGGGTGAACATGATCAGGTAAGACGATTACAAGTGAGGTATGTAACCAGAATATACTCGATGTAACAATGGGACTTTGATCACATAATCAACTCCTACTCTCCCATCCCCAACCAATACTAATGGATCTAATCATGACACGCTACGAACACGAAATATAACCACTGAACACGAGCAGTGGGTGTACACGAATAAGCATACTGAACACGAGCAGTGTGTGAACATGAAATGTAAATCAATACCTAATATACACAATGAAATACATGTACACGAGTACCTGCTAAACACGGTAGGGGATAACATCTCCTGACGGGATCCATATAGTATAAGTTCGTGAAATCACTGTGTCGGAATCAAGTATAAAATTCTAGAACATGCATATATACACTATTATGAATTGAAAGCTATCAGAGAAATATACTCGCCTGAAGTCCTGAGCAAGGTGTGTCTCTCGATGCTCAAGTTGGTGTCACACAACCTATATATGGTATATTGCATCAATACAAGGTTCGAAAATGAAAATAAGTTAAGATGATACAATTCTAGGTCAATAAGCCATTTTTAGGTCAAACCAATTAAATCTAGGGTGCAAGAGTCTCATACTAAGACACTAAGTCAATGCACTATGAAACTAAACTATACAAGCTAATCTAAGATACTAAAAGGCACTCAAAAAGCCGTATCCTAAGATACGCAAGTTTTCGTATATGAAAATAGTATTTTAGATATATGTACAAGTCAATATACTTAATATCTATATCAAAACAATAAAATATGATACCTTGGCCTTGCACCAATGCGTATCGCACCTATCTCGATACCCAAACTCAATACCTCGGGTATCGATCCAATACCTTGATATTACCTTGGTATCCCAAGGTAATTCAAAACACTTAATATATAGCTAATACAAATAAAAACCAAAAACTATTATACTAATATATGCTAACATATACTAACTACTATAATAGATATTAATATAATACATAGAAACTAACTATAATACACTACATACACATCCATATATAATATACCTACATATATACATATAGCTAAACTATATGCTAAGTATAGCTATTAATCTACTATTAACTATCTAGACTAATAGTTATATATACTAATATCAAACATAGATACTATAGATACTATAGTCTAAGAGTCTCACTATCAATACACTACTAAACCAACCTAACTAACTAAACCAATACCTCAAATACCCAATACCTCAAAACCTAACTAAACAATACTGATACCTGAACTGTGAAGACACTGATACTCAGTGTTGCTGATACTGAAACTGAATTATGCAGACACTGATACTTCTACTGATATACTAAGGTCTGTTGATACTGATACCTGGGGTTGTTGTCACTGTGCACTAATAATGCACATGTTGTGCTCGAGTTGCACAAGGCTGTTGTGCATTCCTCTTCAAGTTGACTGCTACTGCAGTAAGTAGTCATTGTACGAGTTTTACTGCTGAATGCTACCTGTGCTGCTGGGCATTTAGCTCGAGACTGCAGTGGTCTACTGCTGCACCTGTTGTGCAGTAGCTTGTTGCCTCCTCCCCCTTTCTGATACTGCAGCTCTCTATTGGGCAGTACACCCTGAGCTGCTGCATTGCACAGTTGGTCTGAAGGCTGCACTAGAGTGACGGCCCTTGCTGCAGCAACTGCTACTGCCCAGTGAATTGCTCTCCCCGAGTTGGCTGCCTCCTTCATGTGCACTTCTCTCTGTGTAGTGTGTACAGTTGCTCGAGCAGCTCCACCCTTTTATTGAATACTGAATGAATGAACAGATCAGCCCCTACTGATGAGACTCCCTTTGCTGACACTGATGCTCTCTCTCACTCAGTCAAAAACATAAACACACAACACACATGCCACACATACACATATACAGAAATACATTCACCTCTATGACCGTTATATGTACATATATATATACACTATTAATATATCTATATGTATCACCCTTATATATATATATACATACATATATATAGAGATATATATATATATATATATATATACACTCACACATAAACACAAATATGCATATATACATAAAAACACTAATACACACACACACACACACACACACACACACACACACATATATATATATATATATATATATATATATATATATATATATATATATATATATATATATTTTGCATATAACTATATACACACATATAGACACACACAAATACACTTAGTCATATACACACTCATATACATATATATATTATATAAAATATCATATAGATATATATACACACATGTACATATAGAATTAAGAGCAAAATACGAAACACGTGGAGTGCACCACACCCGTATCACACTAACTCTATGATACGCTTGCGATACGGCCCCAAAACACAACTAAACGCATCTCGGAGGACACGAGAAAGTCTAATACACTAAATATGAATAATACGTATAGTAATTAGATCATCTACGTGTTCGTGTCATAATATGATATGCACGAGTCCCCGTGTTAGAGGAAAACCCCCAAAATCAATCAGTTTTGTCAAATTGACGAGATACGGCCTACACGTACCCAATTATGGACACGACACTAGTCACAAACAAGCAATCATAGGTCATGTTGATCTATTTGACCAAATGACAAACACTACATGTGCCAATTTCGGAATTCCCCCAAAATTGACACCAAAATGCACATAACTTCCACCGTAGGTCTCCTATGAACCTAAAACCAATTCCTATGGGTAGAATATGCATGTGAGTTAGTTTTTCATGGTTAAATCTTAGATTTAGAGTCTACTGGAAGGGGGGAAACTAAAATGTACCTATTGGGAGATGGATATCCAATAAAAAAATCTCCAAATGGAAAGTAGCTTCTCTTCTTGTAGATCTTGGCCTCCTCCTTATTGCTTCTTACTTCCTTCTTGTAAATCCTTGATGTAGAAGCCTCCAATAAAGAATAAGGAAGGAATTTGTAAAGGATTTGGTGAAGAATTGATGAGGGAATAAAGGAAATTGAAAGAGGGAAAAACTAGACCTAATGGAATTAGAAAATAAAATGAGGGAGACACTCTATTTTCTTCTCTAATGGTGGCCGGCCCAAGCCCTCTCCCCAAGCTAGTATGAAATATCCTAATTACCCCTTGGGTCCTCTCATGTAGAAATTAATTCGGGAGGGAAGGTTCTAGTCTAATGGTTTCACTAATTAATCCAACCTCCTAACAATGGGGCTAATTCATGAGCTCAATCTAAACTCATCTAAAATATGGGTTCATGCATCTAATTAAAGAGGTTAGGTCCACTAAACAAGTCTAAAATAAATCTATAACTAACAATCAACAAATAATAAAATAAATAAATAATCATGCATGCCTAATATTTAATTACAAATAATTCTAAAATAAAATACCCGTGTCAATTATCAAACTACCCTTAAATGAAAATATGAGGGTGACAAACCTACCCACCTTAGAAAAATGTTGTCCTCGAAATTAAGGAAGAAACTAACTACCAAAAGCAAACAATACAATGCAAGAAAGAATTATATCTCACAGCTCGAACAGATATGGATATCGCTCGCGTATCTCGGCCTCTCGCTCCCAGGTACTCTCTCCTGGCGAGTGATGCCTCCACGCGACGCGCACCAAAGGAATCGTCTGGTTCCTCAGCACCTTCTCTCTCTGATCCAGAATCTCAACTGGCTGCTCTGGATAGCTAAGAGTAGGGCCCACCTCTATCTCCGAGTGATCCAACACATGACTGGGATCTGCTATGTACCATCTCAGCTGTGATACGTAAAACATATTCTGCACTCCCTCTAATGCAGGTGGTAAGTCTAATATGTATGAAACTGCACCGACCCTCTCAAGAATACTAAAAGGCCGATGAATAGCGGACTAAGCTTTCCGCCTCCACCGAAACGAAGTATGCCATGTGTCAGAGAAATCCTCAGGAAAACCAGACCGCCAACCTAGCACGAAATACAACCTTAGCACTCTAAGAAACAACAATCAATCACAAGCAAAACAAAACAAAAGCTATACCTCAAACTCCAAAGGTCTTCGATAGCTATCGGCCTAATGCCGCTTCCTGTCCTGCGTCACTCGAAGTCTATCCCTGATAAGCTTCACCTTCTCGACTGCTTCCACTACCATCTCTGGCCCCAATAAAGCTCTCTCACCGACATCATCCCAGGATAACAGAGTCCGGCATCTCCGTCCATACAATGCCTCGAATGGTGACATCTCAATGCTGGCTTGGTAGCTGTTGTTATATGAAAACTCTACCAAGTGAAGGTGATCCTCCCAAGAACCTCCAAGATCCAAAACACAGGTGTGTAGCATGTCCTCGAGAGTCTAAATAATCCTCTCCGACTGTCCTTCAGTCTGAGGGTGATATACGGTACTGAACTTGAGCTAAGTGCCCAAGCTAGCCTGCAAACTCCTCCAGAAGTGGGACGTAAAGCGACTATCCCGATCCGAGACTATGCTTACTGGAATACCATGCAATATGACAATCTGGTGCACATACATCTCCGCGAGCTTTCCGTAGATGTACCCACTTTAAATGGCAGAAAGTGGGCTGGTTTGGTCAACCTATCTACGATGACCCAAATTGCATCTTTACCTCCTGGAGAATGCGGAAGTCCTGATACAAAATCCATGGTCACATGCTCCCATTTTTACTCTGGAATGGGTAAAGGCTGAAGCAATCCACCTGGCCTCTATTTCTCCGCCTTTACCTGCTGGCAAACTAAGCATCTGGATACGAAGCTGGCTACCTCCACTTCATACCATACCACCATACATGCTCTCTCATGTCTTTATACATCTTGTTAGCACCTGGATGCATAGAGTACTATGAATGATGTGCCTCCTGTAAAATCTCCTCGCATAATGCTCCTCTCGGTACACATAATCTGGTACCGTGCCGCAATGATCCATCATCTGCGACGATGAAGTCCTCTTCCAGCCCCATCTGAACCTGTACTCTGATGCTCCTCAGAGACTCATCCTCATACTGTCTAGCTCTTACCTGGTCCATCAACTCTGATTGTACCTGAAGTCCCCACATCTGTGCTGCGACTCCAGGAACTAATACCTCAATGCCCAAACTATCAAGATCGGCCAATAAATGTCTGTCTCTCGTCAAGCATATAGCCCCGAGATACTTGCTCAAGGCATCTGCGACTACGTTGGCCTTCCCTGGATCATACTACAAAGAAATATTGAAGTCTTTCATCAACTCCAACCATCGTCGCTGCCTTATATTGAGCTCTTTTTCTGTAAACACATACTTCAAGCTCTTATGGTCTGTGAAGATCTCCACTCTCTCTCCATACAAGTAGTGTTTCTATAATTTGAGAGCAAAGATAACTGCTGCCAACTCTAAGTCATGGGTAGGGTAGTTCTTCTCATGCGAGCGTAATTGTCTGAAAGCATAGGCAATCACCTTTCCATTCTGCTGTAACACACAATCCAAACCCTTTTCCGATGTATCACTGTAAATAGAAAATCCTCCTGCTCCTGATGGCAATGTCAAGATTGGAGCGGTAGTCAACCTCCTCTTCAGCTCCTCAAATGCTTAGTGACAATCCTCAGTCCAGATAAACTCTACGTCCTTCCTGGTTAGTCTAGTCATTGGCCCTGCAAGTCTGGAAAAGTTCTGAACAAACCTCCGGTAGTAGCCTGCTAATCCAAGAAAACTCCTGATCTCTGCTACTGAACTCGGTGTAGACCATGATTCAACTACTGAAATCTTCTTCGGGTCTACTGAGTTTTCATCTCCTGTAATAATATGTCCGAGGAATTCAACCTTATCAAGGAAGAACTAACACTTTGATAACTTGCCATACAGCTTCTCCTTCCTGAGGGTCTCCAGAACTATCCTCAAGTGCTGCTCGTGCTCCTCTGGGGTCTTCAAATATATCAGAATATCATCTATGAAGACTACAACAAATTGGTCCAGGTACTGATGAAATACCTTATTCATCAGGTTTATGAATATTATCTGGGCATTGGTCAACCCAAACGGCATCACCAAGAACTCTAACTGCCTATATCGATTCCTGAAAGTTATCTTCGGGATGCCTTCCCTCTTCACTTTCACCTGGTGGTACCTTGACCTCAAGTCTATCTTTGAGAATACCTTTGCTCCGCTCAACTGGTCAAACAAGTCATCAATCCACGATAATGGGTATTTGTTCTTGATAGTGAGGTTATTAAGTCCCTGTAGTCGATACACATACGTACCGACCCATCCTTCTTTGGTACAAAAAGTACTGGAGCACCCCATGGTGATGAACTGGAACGGATAAAGCCATTGTCTTACAACTCATCCACCTGCTTTTTCAACTCTGCAAGTTCGCTATTGTTTACTCTATAGACGTGTTAAGATATCGGCTCTGCGCCTAGCACTAAATCTATAAAGAATTCCATATCTCTGTCTGGTGCCAACCCCGACAACTCCTCTGGAAAGAGATCTATGAACTCTGTAATTAACATATGTGGCGGCTCCTGCTCTTCTACCAAAGCTCCATAGAAATTGCCTTCGCTCTGCTCTGCTCCTCGGACGAACTCAAACTCTGGCTCTCCTGGCGTCTGAAATAAAACTCTGCCTCCATGATAATCGATACTAGCATGATGTCTACTCAACCAATCCATCACGAGTACTATATCGTAACTCGAAAGTGGCATTACGAGTAAATATACGCTCAACTCCTGGCCTCCCAAATAAACTCTCTGGTTCTTGCAAACATCACTGACTAGGATAATGCCACCCCCGGTCATGATCTTGCAAGTCCTCGCCAACAGTTCAGACTCAAGAGATGCCTCAAAGCAAAAGATACGTATACAAAGCTATGAGAAGCACCAGAATCAAACAAAATATGAGCTGGAAAGAAATCGAGATAAACTGAACCTGAGATGACATCGCCAACTGGCTCCTCCTCCTCGACAGTCAAGGCAAAAGCTCACCCCTGTCATTGTGCACCTCTCTGCTGCTGATGCTGAGCAAACTGCTGCTGCTGCGGTGGAAGAGATCCTCTCTGCTTCCCCACTGGTGGTCTAGCGGGTGCCCTCTATGCCTGTCCTCCACCCTGAACTGGACGAGTTGGGACTTTAGGACAATCCCTCAACAGATGATCTCCCAAACATCAGAATAAGCATTGGCCTAGCCTCATCCTGCATGCGTCCCATCCGTGTTCTTATTTTTACAGAAAGTGCAAGAAACGGCTGCCTTCTGGATCTGATACATCTGCTGTGCCGACGCTCTATCTAGCCCGTGATACTGCTGCCTCTGATGGTGATAATGCCTCTGGTGCTGCTGCTGGAAATGAGGCCTCTTCGCTGGACCCGTGTTGGTGCTGGATCCTCCTGTGTCCCTCGGCCTCTTAGAGCCAAGCTCTAAGTCATCCTCGGCTCTCTGCGCCTATCTGAGAATCTCCTCGAAGGTGGCGGTAGGATCTCCATTGGTGTAGGATTTGACCTCCCGGTTCAGCCCTTCCTAAACTTTCTGGCTCTGCCTCTAGGGTTCTGCCCCTCCATGAAGCAACCTAGTCGGCAATACTCTGTCGCATACTCGTCCACTGACATACCTGCCTGGATGAGGTACTGGAATTGGCTCTCTAAGGATGTAAGAGCCATGTCTGGGAAGAACTTCTCCTTAAAAAGCTTTTTGAAGGCTTCCCAAGTGAGTCCTGGTACTGCAATCTTGGGGTCTGTCCGAAACCATATCAAAGCAATGTCGAACATCATACACCCCGCTGCCTCTATCTGTAGCATCTCTGGAATTTGTGCCAGCCGCATGTTTCGCTCGATGTCCTCGATTCAATCATCTGCGTAAAGGATCCCCTCTGTACCTCTGAAGTCCTTTGGGCCCATCCTCTTGAAGTCTATGATGGTACCCGGCCTCGGCTGCTGAGGAATAAACTGAGGTGGTGTCGTCTATGGCTGGACTGTAGTAGCTCTCTCAACTGCTGCAAGTGCGATCTGGTGAGCATTCTCCATGCTCTGTCGCAGGACCTCTGACTGACGTTGTTGTGCCTCCATCATCTGCTAGAAGAGTACGAACATCTGCGTCTAATCAACTGCAGGTGGTGGGGGTGGAAGATCCTCGGAAACTGTCTGCCCTGTCCTCGGCACTGGAGGTGGAGCACCTCCGAAAGCTACTGCTGAAAAGCCTACCTGGACCGGTGAAGCTGATCTCCTGAATGTAGGTGCTGGACCATCTTCTGAGGGTGCTGCCCTCAAGGGTGATGAAGTGACTGATCGTGCTGTCGCGGCACCTGAGCGCTGGGAACGCGTCTTCAGCGGCATCCTGAAGATAGATTAAAATAAGAATCAATATTCAATATGATACGATACCATCAAAGAAGGACAGAACTTTATTCAAAGTAAAGCAAATTTTAATAGATAAGGATTGCAAAACAGATTTAGGAATTTTCCTAGGTGTGATTGAGTAACTCTCAGCCTAAATCATATTTCCTAAAGCAGGCTCGTAGCAGTACTCTAGACGAGCACCACTACGATATCGCTAAATTATGAATCTAGACCTGCATGGGCCACCACTAAAAATGTGTCATGACCCGCACCCGGATATTCGGGCACGAGTACGTGGTTACGCCCAGCCTACGTCGCAACATCGACGGTAGAACGCTGTCTGGGTTATTTCTAACTATCTAACATCTCAACAATATAATATGGTATCTGTCAATCATTTCAACTCCGAACGGAGGAACAATATGGTATCTCATAAGTATGACTAATCTCAATCACAAAACAAACTAAGAAAGATAAAGCACGAATGTAATAGCGAATGAAAGTATAAGATACAATCCACAATCTGAAATAATATACAAAATATGAATCTACACAAATATAATAGTCTAATACATGCCAACACAAATAACTAGACCTCCTCGGGATCTGCAACTAAGTCCTCCTGGTCTATAGGAGTATCATTTATAGGTACGCCATCCTGCAGCCAGTAGAATGTGGGACACTGCTCTAAAAGCCAATCATCTAGAAAAATATATCAAGTCAGGATTGGAGCAAAGTACATACCTCTAAAAGAAATTTCAATAACATAATCGAGCATATAAAATAGATAATAGAAATAAAATACAAGATCACTAACATATGACTGAATGAAAAATAGATATACAGGTAATGTACGAGAATATAGAACAACAATATGAATATCTACAATATGATGAAGTAACTGCAATCTAACTAATGTACCTCAGAATACAAGTTTATTATGTGATCGGTTTGGGTGAACATGATCAGGTAAGACGATTATAAGTGAGGTATGTAACCAGAATGTACACGATGTAATAATAAGGCTTTGATCACATAATCAACTCCTACTCTCCCATCCCCAACCAATACCAATGGATCCAATCACGACACGCTACGAACATGAAATATAACCACTGAACATGAGCAGTGGGTATATATGAATATTATAACCCCTGAACACGAGCAGTGGGTGTATACGAATAAGCACACTGAATATGAGCAGTGTGTGAACACAAAATATAAATCAATACCCAATATACACGATAAAATACATTTACACGAGTACCCGCGGAATATGGTAGGGGATAACATCTCCTGACGGGATCCATGTAGTACAAGTCCATGAAATCACTGTGTCAGAATTAAGTATACAATTCTAGAACATGCATATATACAGTATTATGAAAAG
Organism: Iris macrosiphon; assembly: GCA_036927795.1. NCBI lineage: Eukaryota > Viridiplantae > Streptophyta > Magnoliopsida > Asparagales > Iridaceae > Iris > Iris macrosiphon. The sequence continues at coordinate 83,530,120 of JAYESA010000015.1, read as the reverse complement.
AAAACTATCAGAGAAATGTACTCGCCTGAAGTCCTGAGCAAGGTGTGTCTTTCGATGCCCAAGCTGGTGTAACACAACCTATATATGGTATATTGCATTAATAAAAGGTTCGAAAATAAAAATAAGTTAAGATGATGCAATTCTAGGTCAATAAGCCATTTCTAGGTCAAACCGATTAAATCTAGGGTGTTAGAGTCTAATACTAAGACACTAAGTCAATGCACTATGAAACTAAACTATACAAGCTAATCTAAGATACTAAAAGGCACTCAAAAAGCCGTATTCTAAGATACGTAGGTTTCCGTATATGAAAATAGTATTTTAGATATATGTACAAGTCAATATACTTAATATCTATATCAAAACAATGAAATATTATACCTTATCCTTGCACCAATGCGTATCGCACCTATCTCGATACCCAAACTCAATACCTTAGGTATCGATCCAATACCTTGATATTACCTTGGTATCCCAAGGTAATTCAAAACACTTAATATATAGCTAATACAAATAGAAACCAAAAACTATTATACTAATAAATGCTAACATATACTAACTACTATAATAGATATCAATATAATACATAGAAACTAACTATAATACACTACATACACATCCATATATAATATACCTACATATATACATATATACATATATACATATAGCTAAACTATATGCTAAGCATAGGTATTATTCTACTATTAACTATCTAGACTAATAGTTATATATACTAATATCAAGCATAGATACTATAGATACTATAGTCTAAGAGTCTCACTATCAATACACTACTAAACCAACCTAACTAACTAAACCAATACCTCAAATACCCAATACCTCAAAACCTAACTAAACAATACTGATACCTGAACTGTGAAGACACTGATACTCAGTGTTGCTGATACTCAGTGTTGCTGATACTGAAACTGAATTGTGCAGACACTGATACTTCTACTGATACATTAAGGTCTGCTGATACTGATACCTGGGGTTTTGTCACTGTGCACTGATAATGCACATGTTGTGCTCGAGTTACACAAGGCTGCTGTGTATTCCTCTTCTAGTTGACTGCTACTGCAGTAAGTGGTCATTGCACGAGTTTCACTGCTGAATGCTACCTGTGCTCCTGGGCATTTAGCTCGAGACTGCAGTGGTCTGCTGCTGCACCTGCTGTGCAGTAGCTTGCTGCCTCCTCCCCCTTGCTGATACTGCTGCTCTCTGTTGGGCAGTGCACCCCGAGCTGCTGTATTGTACAGTTGGTCTGAAGGCTGCACTGGAGTGATGCCCCTTGCTGCAGCAACTGCTACTGCCCAGTGAACTGCTCTCCCCCAGTTGGCTGCCTCCTTCCTGTGCACTTCTCTCTGTGCAGTGTGCACAGTTGCTCGAGCAGCTCCCCCCTTGCAGTTAAACACTGAATGAATGCACAGTTCAGCCCCTATTGATAAGACTCCCTTTGCTGACACTGATGCTCTCTCTCACTCACTCACAAACATAAAAATATAACACACATTTCCACACATACACATATACACAAATACATTCACCTCTATGACTGCTATATGTACATATATATACACTATTAATATATCTATATGTATCACCCTTATATAAATATAAACACTAATTACATATATATATATATATATATATATATATATATACACTATTATATACACACATATAGACACACACAAATACACTTAGTCATGTACACACTCATATACATATAAATATTATATAAAATATCATATATAGAATTAAGAGAAAAATACCAAACACGTGGAGTGCACCGCACCCGTATCATACTAACTCTATGATACGCTTGCGAAACAGCCCCAACACACAACCAAACTTATCTTGGAGGACACGAGCAAGTCTAATACACTAAATATGAACAATACGTATAATAATTAGATCATCTACGTGTCCGTGTCACAATATGATATGCATGAGTCCCCGTATCGGAGGAAAACCCCGAAAATTAACTCTTTTTGTCAAATTGACGAGATACGGCCTACACGTACCCAATTGTGGATACGACACTAGTCACAAACAAGCAATCATATGTCATATTGATCTATTTGACCAAATAACAAATACTACATGTGCCAATCTCGGAATTTCCCTAAAGTTGACACCAAAATGCACATAACTTCCACCGTAGGTCTCCCTATGAACCTAAAACCAATTCCTATGGGTAGCCTATGCATGTGGTTGGTTTCTCATGGTTAAATATCAAATATAGAGTCTACTAGAAGGGAAAAACTGAAATGTACCTATTGGGAGATGGATTCCCAATGAAAAGTCCCCAAATGAAAAGTAGCTCCTCTCCTTGTAGATCTTGGCCTCCTCCTTGTTGCTCCTTGCTTCCTTCTTGTAGATCGTTGATGTAGAAGCCTCCAATAAAGAATAGGGAAGGAATTTGTGAAGAATTTGGTGGAGAATTGATGAGGGAATGAAGAAAATTGAAAGAGGGGAAAACTAGATCTAATAGAATTAAAAAACGAAATGAGGGAGACACTCTCTCTTCTCCTCTAATGGTGGCCGGCCCTAGCCCTCTCCCCAAGCTAGTATGAAATATCCTAATTACCCCTTGGGGCCTCTCATGTAGAAATTAATTAGGGAGAAAAGGTTCTAGCTGAATGGTTTCACTAATTAATCCAACCTCCTAACAATGGGTCTAATTCATGGGCTCAATCTAAACTCATCTAAAATGTTGGTTCATGCATCTAATTAAATAGGTTAGGTCCACTACACAAGTCTAAAATAAATCTACAACTAACAATCAACAAATAATACAATAATTAAATAATCATGCATGCCCGATATTTAATTACAAATAATCCTAAAATAAAATACCCGTGTCAATTACCAAATTACCCTTAAATAAAAATGTGAGGGTGACAACCACAAAGGAGCACAAGTGAATAAAGCAAAAATCAATATAGTACATAAAATAGGATAATTTATGCCATAACTGCAAGCGTATGACCTTTCATCGGAGCAGTAGGACGCCTCTACAAGGATCATGTAATAGTCGAATATTGCCATCCACTAATGATGATTTAAACAATATACATGGGGACTAGCCTGCACACCCCAATTCAGATTACTGGAGGTGGCTAGTTAGGCACGATCTCGAGATTCTATTCCCTCCCAATGCTCTATATTTTTTAGTTACCTAGTTAACCCTACGGTTAGTTAGAATCACATGGCGTGGTCACATATTACTCCCCTTATATGTCGTACCGTAGTACGGTCCACGTTATATACGAATCCACTTTATCACTTGGCAGTTCAATTTAGATTCGCCCTCGTGATGCAACGATCAATCAAGTCCTAGCCACGCTTTTGTATTTGACCCACATACCATACCCGTGTTGAAGAATTAATATAATTATCGTATAGTATAGGAGGTATTCTCGATGCACAACCCAAAATATATAATCTCATGTTACGTAGCAAGTTATGTCGCACCTCAGTGCAGATTTATAATACATGTACACGTAGCACGTAGTAATTGTATCGGCACGGATACAAGAAATCCGGTCGAATTACCAAACTTACAGTTGGTCATATGAGTCTTATCACATGGGGACACTTGGTCAAAATATAATCTTCTCAAATCAGGTACACCGACTATCGATCAATTAGAAGTCTAAATTTATGAAATACTTAAATCAATAATTACGCCGTCGAACGTGAGTAAGGAAAAAAGTGTGAACCACTATGGAGCAGATCTACAATCCTTATACCAAACAAGGACCGAGATTGCAGATCGTCTCCCGAGCAAAACTACGTCCCTCACTCTATCCGACGAACAAAGGATAAGTTAATCTACTAATCTGAGTTCACTCTGGGTTGCCACATGGCATACTACAGCATATAATCATACTATGCACATAGTCAGTTCTAGCACATAGCCAGGTCTAGCACAGTCTGGTTACTAAGTCCATTTCTTCCTTAGGATCAATAACAAACAATTGTCAAGACTAACCCCATAGAACAAAGAAATATTTTAAATAAAATAATTAAACTCAAGAAATCATGGAATGTTGACATAGATTACTAGGGTCGCATAGGATCACATGCGCGCATGAGAAGTGCATGCATGAATTGCTGCATGGGTTAGGCCGCATGCACTGATCAGGCGCATGAGCACTAGCCGCATGGACTAGCTTGCCACATATGTCTCCAAGCCGCATGGACTGTTTGCCACATTAGGCAGGTGACACATAGGGGTCGGTGCCGCATAGCGTCAAGGCAAAGTCAACTCCTTGGAACAAGTACCGAAGTGACATGCATTAAAAGCGTGTCAGTAAAGTAACATAAAGTGTGATATGACATAAAGTATGATGTGACATAAAGAGTGTCAGGAAGAAAAGATAAAACCATAGAAAGACACGCCAAGGATGTGCCAAAGATGCGCCAAATTTCAGAGTCATGCGTCCAAGGGAAGGTGGCCGCATACTCTGCTTGCTGCATAAGTTCGATGCCGCATGGAGTGCCTTTTGGACTTAGCAAATTTCTCATTCGTTCAGCGAGTGAAAACACAAGGTGTTCAAGGGCACTTGTGTAAATCAGCAATCATGCGTCCAACAAGATGGATGTATGCTGGTTGGCTATGCGGCAAAGAGTACAGCCGCATAAGGATCATGCGCATGGAAGTCTCGGTCGCATATTGTCCTGCCCGCATGAGAACTTCATCTTCTCTAGACAGCAAGTTTAGCCATGGCGAAAAAACTCCAAAAACCCAAAAGTTATTTCCTTCATAAAAACTTTATTTTAAGTCCAAATCAAGTAAAACAAAAGCCAAAATGCTCGAAATAAAATTTTCTAACATAAGGAACAACTATTTTTCTAAAATACTAAGTTTTAGTATATCAAAACCAAGGACTCATAGAAATCAAAATCTTGAAACTCAGATCTATAAAAATCTATACATCAAAATCCAAAACTCGAAGAACTAAATATAATCAGCAACTCAAGGAGAAAATTTTCCATTAACTATATTTTTAAAATAACATATATATAAAAATCTAAAAATCTATGGCTTCTCCAATTTGAGCAAGATGTACTTGCCTTGGTGGACTAACAAACCTCTTCCTAGAACCAAGTCTAGGGCTAGGGCTAGGGCTTCGGCCAAGGGGAGCTCTTGAGGGAAGGAGGAAGAAGAAAGAAGAAAGGAAGCAAAAATAAGGAAGAATGAGAGAGGAGAGAGAAAACCATATATATATACTAAGTGGAGAAATGAGGTTAGCCCTAAGATTAAGTCATGACACTCTCCAACCAATCTCAACCATCCAAAATAGGCTTAGTAGTTCCAAGTGTGAACCGGGTCTGGTATCCATCCTATATACGGATCCTAGCACGGGTCTATGGCAATTGCCAAGATGTTCACTACTGGTCTCGGACAGTCTCCCACAATAAACAGAAATATAATTAAATAAATACAATATGATTAACAGGAACCTACATGTAAATACAGCATGAATACATCTATAGGAAATTTTTTAAATATCATAAATTCAAGAAATATCAAATCTGGGAACGGGTGTGACATCTCTACCCACCTTAGAAAATTTTTGTCCTCGGAATTCGCCAAGCTAGTCGAGCTGATCACCAAGCAAGAAAACTCATAGACCAAGCAGAAGACTCATGATTCAATCAGGAAACTCATGATCCAGAAAATCTCATGAACTATCGAATCTCATGAACTACAGCTAACTGAATACCAAGCATAACGAAATAGGCAGGAAATAAAAGCAACATCAATATAAATAAAGGCGCAATCAATCTACACAATCAAAAGGAAAGAGAAAGAACATGAAGCATACAGATACATATGCCTCCCGAGTAGTCAAAATAGGAACCCATCCTAGCTGGCCTATGCTGACTCCCAAAATGGATATGGATCAAGTCTCGAGATAAATCAGTACCAACAACTTAGTCAAGAACATGACTCTGCCCAGGACGTACCTTCATAGTCGGGACATATGACATACATCATGCATCACTAAATACGAAGGCAGATGGGTGAGATGAAAGATCATCTCCACTCGCTGAATATATGAAACCCAAAAGATAGATAAAAGTAGAAGAACTCAAATCTCACCCTCGACTTGACCATCTTCTGCTAACATCTGTTCTAGTATGCCAAACTCAGCTGGCTCACGTCTTGGGGCTGCTGGAAATCTGTCATGAGAATGTCTCTGCTGACCAATCTGACGTTATCTCGAGTGAAACACATGTGCTTGCGTCAACATCGGACGTTGGGCTAACGATCACATTGCTAAAACTGGTTCTTGATACGGAACTGTTCCTGGAGCTGGCAACGCTGGTAATTGTTAATACGATCCTCCCTGCCTCTGTATTTGTAGGCAAGTAGCTATCATGTGGTCGGAACCCCCACATCTCAAGCATCTTCTACTTGCCATCCTACATACATCCTGAGTGTGACCTATCTTGCCATAATAGGTACATCATACTGGATTCATCGGACGTTATTGATGTTGTCTAGGTGGTTGTTGCCAAGTTGTCAATGTCTCATCTGATGCCACTGGCCCCCGTGGCGCCAAATCACGAATACGAATGTCGGGTGCTTGTCCCCTACCTGTGTTATGGGCATGAGACCCCTTTATACCCTCCAGTCCTTGAAGCTAACCTCTGGATGGTAAGCTCATGTCTCCTGGCTGCTATCAATACGGCATCGAATGTCTGGTAGTCATGTCCTTTAACTAGTTGTAGAAACTCGAGATGAATCCCTTACTGGAATCTCATAGTCATTTTTTGCTCCGTCATCACCATAACTGGAGAAAACCTGGTCAGCCTACAGAACTCTGCTACATATCCATCCATTGTTCTGCCAAATTGGCTGAGATTAATAAATCTCTACTGCAGCTCGTACTGCGCCACTACTCCAAAATACATGGCTCTGAACCTGATTCTGAAGTTATCCCAAGAGATAGGATGCCTCAAGTCGACTTTCTCTGTTGCCCACCAATCACGAGCATGATCTTGTAGTTGTAATTGGACTTGATTGACTTGCTACTCTGCTGGAATCTTAGCTGCCGCCATTATTATCTCAATGTCTTGAAGCCAAGCATCCGTCGTAATAGCATCCTCTGTGCCTTCGAAATATCCCGGGTTGAGTTGATAGAATCTGTATGATGCCCCATCATCTTCTTCTTCACTCTTCTCCAGAGCCATTTGCAGTCCTTGGTTTAACAGGATGTTCTGCTCCTGTTGTCAAAGCTGCTGGTGCAGCTGCACTACCATCTGATGTTGTTGTCTAGCCATCATACCTCTGATAATTTTTAACAGTACTGGGGTATCAAGTGCTGTTGGTTTTACTAGAACTGTCGGGGGTACCGGGATCTCTGGTACATGTTGCCTACCGATTGGCTCTGCTCGAAGATGATCTTGAGAAAGTACTGCCTCTTGTTGGCGCTCAATGGGAAATTGCTCTACAAGCTGTTCTACCACATCTACTGTTCTAACAGACGGGAAAGAGGTGCCCCTGAAGGGAAGGACACCAAGACATCAAACGACAGGACATGAAAGAACAAGAAAGCAAATTATTGATAGTTCAAGCTCGGTATCGAAGAAAACGAATTTAGGATATCAAAAGAAACAATTTTGATTGAGACTCCTAGAACAAGATACCCCACAAGTTTGAAAAGACAGACCTGCATGAGCCACCACTAAAAATTTGTCACGCCCTAGAACCAGAATACTAGAGAGCGGGGGAGTGACTCAGCCAACCATACCTTGAAGAATACCGAAGTAAGCCAAAATGTACTAAGGTTGTCAAGATACACGGGAGTGCATGCTACAATCAAGTCACCTAGGGTCAAGAACATCTATGTCTCAATCATCAACAAAGAAACAATAAGAATGAACATGTAAGATAAAACAGTTAGGCGTCCTTGACGCTCTATCAGAATGATCATAAAACTAGTTATATAGGATGTTATACTAGTGCATTATCAAGAGTACATGACTGTAAGTCAGCCGCGGTCTGAATAATATACAATCATGTAGAAGAACTAATGTCCAGATAAACCGGCTAACAAGTGCCATCGGCTAAACGCCAAAAAGTTAAAAAAAATGATACTCATAGTGGGGAAGAAGAAACCCACTCAAGTTTTTCGGCGGACATCCTCCTGGTGTGCGCCATCGATCAGATACATGACAGGATCCTTAGGCTCTGTTACTAAACCTGGCCAAACAAAACCAGCGGGGTCATGCCCCGATATCAAGTACCACAAAGGAGCACAAGTGAATGAAGCAAAAAGCAATAAAGTACATAAAATAGGATAACCCGTGCCATAACTACAAGCGTATGACCTTTCATCAGAGCAGTAGGATGTCTCTACAACCAAACAAGGATAAGAGGTGCCACACTACTCCGAGACAGGGTACGACTAACCAATTATAGACACGACAAAGATACAACACATCAATATAATCCAGGACACACATGCCATATATAGGTATAATATGCAATTTTGGTACATGACCTATTGTGACACATTGGCGCAACCCAACAACCAAACAAGGACAAGGGTTGAACCATCGCACAATAATAGTTAATATCCCTAGACTACTATCACACACTCATTTAATCGGCCAATCAATCCTACGACTTGATACGTGGAGTCTGGGTTATCCCAGAGATATTATGCATATAAGAATCCTCAGATCGAACCAGGTACTAGCAGGGTTAGCCGAGCCATAAATCGCCGCATAGCACATAGTAGTATGCACCGAACCCTTGTACGCCACCGTGCTAAGATCACATAGAACATATAGTATCATATAATAGTCGAATATTACCATCCACGAATGAGGATTTAAATAATATCCATGGGGACTAGCCTGCACACCGTAATTCATATGACTGGAGGTGGCTAGTTAGGCACGATCTCGAGATTCCATTCCCTCCCAATGCTCTATATGTTTTAGTTGCCTAGTTAACCCTACGGTTAGTTGGAATCATAGGGCATGGTCACATGTTACTCCCCTTATATATCGTACAGTAGTACGGTCCACACTAGATACAAATCCACTTTATCACTTGGCAGTTCAATTTAGATTCGCCCTAACGTTAAGCAAGAATCAATCAAGTCCTAGCTGCGCTTTGGTAGTTGACCCACATACCATGCCCGTGCTGGGGAATTAGTATAATATTATCACATGTCGCATAGTATATGAGGCATTCTCGATGCACAACCCGAAACATGTAATCTCATGGCACGTAGCAAGTTATATCATACCTCAGTGCATATTTATAATACATGCATACGTAGCACGTAGTAATTGTATCGGCACAGATACAAGAAATCAGATCGAATCATAAAACTTACAGTTGCTCATATGAGTCTTATCACATGGGGACACTTAGTCAAAATATAATCTCCTCAAATCAGGTACACCGACTATTGATCAATTGGAAGTCCAAACTTATAAAATCCTCGAATCAACAATTATGCCGTCGAACGTGAGTAAGGGGGAAAAGTGTGAACCACTCTGGAGCAGATCCATAATCCTTAAACCAAACAAGGATCGGAATTATAGATCATCTCCCGAGCAGAACCATGCCCCTCACTTTATCCGACGAACAAAGGATAAGTTAATCTACTAATTTGAGTTCACTCTGGGTTGCCACATGGCCTACTACAGCATATAATCATACTATGCACATAGTTAGTTCTAGCACATAGCCAGGTCTAGCACAGTCTGGTTACTAAGTCCATTTCTTCCTTAGGATCAATAACAAGCAATTGTTAAGACCAACCACATAGAATAAAGAAATATTTTAAATAAAATAATTAAACTCAAGAAATCATGGAATGTGTACATAGATTACTAGGGTCGCATAGGATCACATGTGCGCATGAGAAGTGCATGCATGAATTACCACATGGGTCAGGCCGCATGCACTGATCAAACGTATGAGCACTGGCTGCATGGATGAGCTGGCCGCATATGTCTCCAAGCCGCATAGACTGCTTGTCGCATGAGACTGGTGCTGCATAGCGTCAAAGTAAAGTCCACTCCTTGGAACAAATGCCGAAGTGACATGCATTAAATGCGTGTCAGTAAAGTGACATAAAGTATGATGTGACATAAAGTATAATATGACATAAAGTGTGTCAGAAAGAAAAGACAAAACCATAAAAAGACGCGCCAAGGATGCACCAAAGATTTGCCAAAGTTCAGAGTCAAGCGTCTAAGGGAAGGTGGCCGCATACTCTTCTTGCCGCTTGGGTTGAATATCGCATGGAGTTCGATGCCGCATGGAGTGCCTATTGGACTTAGCGAATTTCTTATTCTTTCAGCGAGTGAAAACATAAGGTGTTCAAGGGCACTTGTGTAAATCAGTAGTCATGCATCCAACAAGATGGACGTATACTGGTTGACTATATGACAAAGAGTCCAGCCGCATTAGGATCTTGCCGTATGGAAGTCTCGATCGCATATTACCCTAGACGTATGAGAACTTCATCTTCTCCAGACAGCAAGTTCAGCCATGGCAAAAAAAGCTCCAAAAATCCAAAAATTGTTTCCTTCATAAAACTTTATTTTAAGTCCAAACAAAAGCCAAAATGCTCGAAATAAAATGCTCTAACATAAGGAATAACTATTTTTCGAAAATACTAAGTTTTAGTAGATCAAAACCAAGAAAACTCATAGAAACTAAAATCTTGAAACTCAGATCTACAAAAATCTATATATCAAAATCTAAAACTCCAAGAACTAAATATAATCAGCAACTCAAGGAGAACATTTTCCATCAACCATATTTTTAAAACAACATATATAGGAAAATCTAAAATTCTATGGCTTCACTACTTTGAGCAAGATATACTTGCCTTGGTGGACTAACAAACCTCTTACTAGAACCAAGTCTAGGGCTTCGGCCAAGGGGAGCTTTTGAGGGAAGTAGGAAGAAGAAAGAAGAAAGGAAGTGGAAATGAGGAAGAATGAGAGAGGAGAAAGAAAACCACATATATATACCAAATGGAGAAATGAGGTTAGCCCTAGGATTAAGTCATGACACTCTCCAACCAATCTCAACCATTCAAAATAGGATTAGTAGTTCCAAGAGTGAACCGGGTTTGATATCCATCCTATATACGGGTCCTAGCACGGGTCTATGGCAATTCCTAACATGTTCACTACTGGTCTCGGACAGTCTCCCACAATAAACAGAAATACAATTAAATAAATACAACATGATTAATAGGAACCTACATGTAAATATAGCAAGAATACATCTACAAGGGAAATTTTCAATATCATAAATTCAAGAAATACCAAATCTGGGAACGGGTGTGACAAAAAGTGGCATAGATTTGTGGAGAACTAGTATTAAAATATAATTATAATCGAAATTAGGTATTAAATGCTCGTAAAATGGTAAAAACGAGTGTAAATGAGTTGTTCTAATAAAAATATGTTATAGAATGATTCTAACCAAAATATGGTATAAAATAAGTGTATAATGGTAAAAACGAGAATCTAGTAATTCTAACCGAAATTATGGTGTAGAATGGGCATAAACTGGTGCAAAAGAGTATAGACGTGTGATTTTAACCGAAATATGGTATATAACTTGCCTAGATTGGTGAAATGAGTATAAAAATATGATTCTAACCAAAAAAAAGGTATCAAATGCTCGTAAAATAGTAAAAACGAGTATATATGGATGATTCTAATTAAAATATGATATATAATAAGCTTAGAATGGTTAGAACAAATATCGATAGGTGATTCTAACCGAAATAGATGTATAATAGGCATAGATTGATGAAAACGAGTATATATGGGTGATTCTAACCAAAATTATGGTATATAATGAGCTTAGTTTGGTGAAAACTTATTTTGATCCGGGATTCTGACCAAAATATAGTGTAAAACGGACATAGAATGGTAAAAACGAGTATAATTGGGTATAAAATATGATATAGAATGAGCGAAGAATGGTTAAAACGAGTATGGATGGGTGATTCTACCTAAAATATGGTATAAAACAAGTGAATGATGGAGAAAACGAGCATCTAGTGATTCTAACCGAAATTATGTGTAGAATGGGTGTAGAATACTGAAAACATGTATCAACATGTGATTATAATCGAAATATGGTTTATAATTGTCCTAGGTTGGTAAAACGAGTATAAAAATATGATTCTAACCGGAAAAAGCTATTAAATGCTCGTAAAATGGTGAAAACTAGTATAAACAAGCGATTCAAATCGATACATAGCATAATATGATCGTTGAATAATGAAAACGAGTCTTGATCGCTGATTGTAATCAAAATATAGTATAAAATAATGGTAGAATCGTGAAAGCGAGTATAGAAGGGTAATTCTAACAGAAATATGGTGTAAAAAGTATGTAGATCGGTGAAAATGAGTAAAAATAGACTATTCTAAACTAAAATATGGTGTCAAAGTAGCACATATTTGTGGAAACTGGTAATAAAATATAATTATAATCAAAATAAGGTATCAAATGCTCATAAAATGGTGAAAATAAGTATAAATGAGTGGTTCTAACCGAAATATGGTATAGAATGAGCATTGATTGCTGAAAAAAATATTTAGATCAGTGATTCTAACCAAAATTAGTTTAAAACGGACGTAAAATTATAAAAATGAGTATAGATTAGTGATTCTAACTAAAATATGATATAGAATGTCATGACCCGCACCCGGTATAGGGGCACGAGTACGTGGGTACGCCCAGCCTACACTGCAGCATCGGTGGTAGAACGCTGTCTTGCTCTGCTATACTATCTAATATCTCACACAATGCATATAAAATACTGTCATGCCATCTCAATTTCAAATGATACTCAATCACATATAAAACTAAAGGAAGATTTTTAAGCACGATATGGAATAGAAAGAATAGAAATACAAGTCTCAATACATCACATGTTTAACTCAATATCTAAACACAACTCAAGATCTCAAAATAATAATACATTCTAATGTCTAACTAGAAATAACTACTACAAGGTAGAAAAATCTAAATGGCCTCAGTATCTGGTACTACATCCTCTGGTGACACTACATATATTGGTCCGTAGTAAGTGGGACACATCCTATCTAACCATTCATCTAAAAAATATATCCAGTCAGGATTGGAGCGAAGTACAACCCAATAACAGTTCCAATTAATTGATAATGACTATAAACAGAAATAGAGAATATAATACAAGACGAGAAAACAATAAACAATATCATACTATGGTAGAAAAACAGGTAAACAAGAATAATATAGTATACACTGATCACGATAAAAATAGAACAAGGCAATAGTATGAGACATTGAACTAGAATGTGGTGAAAAACTATAACTATGCTAAGTGATTGAAATACTAGTTAGATATGTGATCGGCTTTGGTGAACATTGTCTACTTTAACGTTGGATAAACATTGTCTAAGTTAAACACTGAACATTGTCTAGGATTTGATCACATATCTAGCACTCGACAAGACGTCGGCCTCCTCCAATACGCATTCCACACTCCGGCCATGAGCCAACCCCGCTCCCACCGGAACTACAGCCACCACCACCAGTGCCATCTTCCCCGACCACATGACATCCTTCCTACTCCGGCGTAGCTACACCTGTCTCCCTCATCTCCGGACGGTAGTGCAGCCCGACCTCGCTGTACCTCCGTCCATTCACCACCACCACGAATACCCCCACCACCATCATCATCACACTCCGGCCAGTCCCCCGACGTCCTCCTCCCCCTGTATTTCCTCCTCCTCCTTGCATTAACTCCAGCCCCGCACTGATTAAGCCGACCCCGACGTCCTCCTCCCCCTGCATTTCCTCCTCCTCCTTGCATTAACTCCAGCCCCGCACTGATTAAGCCGACCCCAGCCTGAGCTCCAGCCAACCCCCTGTGAGCCTATCCCTCTTCCTTTTTAGTGTATATGTGTTTATACTAATACGTATTTGTGTGTGAATACATATATACGTGTATGTGTATACGTGTATGTGTGTATACGCGTATGTGAGTATATACGTATGTAGATACAAATACGTATTTGTAGTGTATGTGTATGTGTAAATGTATATGTGTATTTTCAAATAAGTATATATGTACATACATAGTGTATATTAGTACATGTATTAATATATTTTAGTACGTATATTAATACATATTTTTGGTATATATATATATATATATATATATATATATATATACCTATATATATATATGTATATATTTTTGGTATATATATATATATATATATATATATATATATATATAGTATATGTTTGATAAAACGTATTTTGGCATATATATTTTTAGGACATATAAGTACAGTATGTTAAATTCTATTTAGTATATAGACATATATATATACGTATTGTATCTCTTTCCATGAATTATGTTTATATATGTATACAATTAAAGTATATATATATACATATATCTATTATTGTAATTAATGGAAATTAATATATATATGTTAGTTAATGATATATATATTTATATATCTCTACTAGATGACCCGAGTGTAAATACGGATACCCCGTATTTACATGGACCTATGACCCTGTGAACTGTCAGCAGACTGCCGCACGTACACTGACATACTGGCAAGCCCCGTACCGTTGTGATCGTCTGTCTTGCACAGCAATCACAGACGAGACGCCCGTACAACTTGACGCACTTGACCCTAGTTGACTAGTGCCCTACCTGGCATAGCCCCTGAGTTTGATGTATTGTTGATTATGTGTTAGTGTAGCATCTGATGCAGTGTTGTATTATTTTATGAAATGTCTATAGGACGGTTGGATCATCCAAACAATATTTGGGAACAGGACATTGGTGTTACCAGCTAAGGACCCAAGGCGAGTACATTCTCTGACAGTTTCCCCTTATGTTGATTATTTCTATAACTCTTGTTGTATAGCATACATGACTCTGACACTGTTCTTTACACGAGTTGGCATCATTGAAACCTGTCACGAGGAGTCGTGATTTGGAATCCATCGTGCTAGCTGGGGAAAAATAGGGAAATATTAGTAGATTATGTGATCATATCCAACTCTACATGCATCATAGCTCACCCCACATCTCACGTCGGGTACGGCCTGACCATTACATGCCTCATAGCTGTTATATATGATTAGCCTGACCACTACATGCATCATAGCTAACCAGATGGTTAGCCTGACCTACAAGAATCATAGCTAATCATATGTAACCAGCCTGATCAGTCCCAAGCTGATCACATGATATACTGATGTTTCACACACTTAGTTAGATGATTCTTGACATGTATCTTTAGTGTATTGATCTAGCATCCCCACATGTTCTAGTTACCATTCTTGTACACACTTATATACCAGTTCATTGTTCTTGCGTGTACTTGTATTTCTATTTCATTGCTAGATGTACATTAATGATGACATGCTCCAGTATTCCATTTATTCCAGTATTTCTATTTTCCAGTACATCCATGCTCGTCAGTATTTCTTATTGCCAGTATTCCTATCTGTCTTGTATTTTCTTTACACTGTGCTATAGATTTTGTCAATATATGTGGAACTACTGTTAGAGATGTATTTCGTTCCAATCCTGACTGGATATATTTTCCAGACTGAGACATAGTGGACTTGTTTTCGACACACTTGGGGATTGGATGTTACTGATTTCAGGTATGGTTACTTGTCGTTAGACTTGTCTTGTATTTCATTGCTTGCTTTAAAATCTTATCGTGCTTTAGCTTATGTGATTGAGTATTTTCAGCATTATGTTATGATATCCATGTCTCCTCATGGAGTCGGATATTCACATGAGATTGGTTAGATAGTTATATGACCTAGACAGCGTTCTACCGCCGATGCTGCGGCGTAGGCTGGACGTACCCACGCTCTCGTACCCCTATACCGGGTGCGGGTCGTGACACATTTTTAGTGGTGGCCCATGCAGGTCAGACTTCGCAAGTTGTGCGATGTCGTGGTAATGCGACGTATTAGTTGTACTACTGCGTGCCTGCTATAGAATATAGGACATAGGATACTAGGATGAGAGAGGATACTCAATCACAAAATTCTTGAGAGATTCCTGGGACGACCCCTTGAGAATCTTATTACAATTTCCAATTTAAATCTTTTTTTTTGTTTTCGTCCGCTCTCGCTTGTTGTTACTGAACTTGATTCTTGTTGAGCAGTTATTAAATTAAAAATCTGGGTATCATTGTTGAGTTTGAATCTTGTTGACCAGTTGTTAAATTTAAACTCTTGGTGTCGTTGTTGAGTTTTGATTTTTATCGAGATGAATTTTACGAACTAAACTTTATGGTATCATCTGATGACATATGTTGATGAGGACAGTGAGAAAGGTAAAACGTCTACTTTGGTTATGGAACCTAGAGTTTATCGCAGCCATACTAGCTGCCGTGACGAGAACGTAGGAACCAGACTTGGATGCACATACTATAGTTATGAAACTTAGAGTCTCTCGCAGCCATACCGGTTGGCGTGGCGAAGATTCTAGATGACGTGATTATAGGGTTGCATACTTTAGTTACGGAACCTGTCGTTTATCGCACCTATGCTTACTGGCATGGCGAAGGTTCTGAGTGTCATGATTTCGGACAGACGTGTATGATTATCAGGTTGTATCTTAAATTGGTTCTTAAAGTATCATCTCAACACTTATCTATTTCTGTTATTACAGGACTTTATTCCATCGTCCTTTTGTTTGCTAGCAGTAGAAATACCTTCAGTCCTCAATCCAGTCTTTTTTGAGCTTCTATTCTTTGAGGATTCCTTGTTAAGTATGATAATTAATGACTTGTAATTATGTTTGTGTCTTGAGTATTAGTATTGACTGAGTGTTGCTTGTGAGTTTGTAAGTGTTTCCTAGTTGGACATGTGAGCAGTAGGCATTAATCTAGAGTTAACCTATAGCATAGTACCTCGTTGCAATAGTTCTATAATATGTGTTATTATGGTTAGTACTGGTACTATAAGTAGAAGGAGAGCATAGAGTATCAGTGATGGTTCCAAGATTTAGTATCAGAGCCAGCATACCCGTCCTGGATAATCATGATTATGTAATTGAGTGATCTATGTAAACAATTAAGTATCAAGAAAATTGTGATAAGGATTAATGGAGCATGACGTTCAATTTAATGGGTGATACTTGGGTGTGTCAAGAGTAAAGAAGTGCATATGCATAAAGGAAATTAATGAGTGTGCCATAGTAGGAGGATACCCATAAGTGTATAGGAAGTGTGAGTGAATAAGAATGCATTGTACTAAGTAGTGAGACTCGTGTTACAGATAAAAGAAGGACCTTAACAAGTAATTTGATCTGAGTGTACCACAAACTAGTATAACAGTCTGTAAAAGATTTAAGAGAAGATACATATGCATCAATCGAGATGAGGAACCAAATACTTGCCCATGAGAGTAAAGCGAAGTTATAGAAGGTGCAAGAAATCGTGAGTCTAATAAGTGTGATGAGGTGATCTAGTAATGAAGTTAGTGTTACCATGCCAAGAGTATTAATGTTTCTATATCGAGGATTATTGAAAATGGTGCTAGTAACAGTAAGTACTTCAAGTAATGATAAATAGATTGGTGTATTAGTGTGCACCTTGAGCATTAGAGACAGTGTACATTTATATGTGTACTTGTGGATTTAATTTTATCATTTCAAGAGTGGAAATGAATTGAAATTTTTGAGAATTTTGAGGAGTTGAGATTCTATGTTATTGAAATTTTGAGGATTCAAAATTTGATTCAATAAACATGGTCAAGGCTATAAAGATTTTAGAAGTGATTAAAAATTTGATTGCAATATTGAATATTTGACCCTTGAGGAAATTATACACTTTTATTTAAATTGTTCAAAAGTTAAATCTTGATGATTTTATCATGAGGATAAATTTTTACGGGGGATAAGGAATATATATATATATATGAGGGTATAAGTAGATGATATAAATGTGTAAGGATCTGTTGACTTGAGCATGATTGAGAAGGCACTGCAAACAGACTTGGGTGTCCACCTAGAGTTGTCTTAGAGAGAACAATACTTAGTATGGTGTGTTGCACTTGGTGTGCACTTGAGTGACAAGAACAACTAGTATGAACAATTGTAGTAGGAACGAGAACTAGCAGTGGGTGTACTTGTAGTAGAGCAGAGGTACCTACAAGGATACGAGTATCAAACTTGGGATGCATCATTGACCTATGACTGTGTTAGAGGTCCTTGGTATCAGATTTAGTATCAATAGATAGGTGTGTGCATTGAGGATGTATTCATGGATGTTGTGGACTAATGATTAGTTGATATGGGTACCAGTGTACAAGGATAGGAATTAGTTAATGAATGTGCTAGAGTTAAGTGAATATTAGAGGATGAAGATATCCAAGTAATGGGTTAGAAGACTATGTTTTGTTCTTCCTCCTGTTCCTCTTTATTTGATTGATTGATTGATTCCCTAGTACCGTAGCTGGTATTCATGATTTTCTTGTTAGAATATAGTTAGTAGCACACCCTGACAGAGACTGCAATACCGTGACAAGACAGACCATAGCCAAGCATGTTTCCTCTAGATTGTATGTTGTATGACTAGGTAAATTTTTTCTCAGACCTTGATTATTGGGGTTTGACCCTAGTGAAGATTTATGAAAAGATTATGACTTGACAAGAGAGACAAGATGCTTAAATTTTGAGAAAAATCATCGATTTAAGTAAAGGGTTAAGAATTTAATATAGCAGAATTGATGGGTCATTGATTTTATCAAGATTGAGATATGATTAATTTATTATTTAAAATTTGAGGATAAACAATAATTTAAACAAAGAGTTGAGAACTTTATATGACATGATTGGCGATCTTGTTAAAATATTGATTTTATGAAGATTATGAAATGATTGAAATTGTCATTAGATTTTTGAGGAAATTAAGAAGATTATTATTGTATTTATGGACTGTAAGATCTAGATTTACTTGAAAATTGCAATTGAGGATTTTGCGAGTATTATATTATTTGAGTATTATGTGGAAAAAAGAAATCGAGGATTTAGATCACTAATGGATTAGTGTTGGATTCGAATTTTGGGATAAGATTTTAAATTTTTATAAACGTGCAATGACTGGATTTTCGATCAAAGGATTGGATATAAAATTTGTATATGGTGATTTGCTCAAAATTAAGGAGTAAGATGATAAATGGGTTAGTGTTTAAACACAAACTTTTTGGACGAGATTTTTAATTTTTATTGGATTCATGGATTAGTGTTTTTAGATGGAAATTTCTTGATTTATAAAAATGTGCATTGTTGGATTGAATTAGAGGATTAGATATCAATTTCGGGTTTTTAATTACTAACATCAGATTCTGAGGAGATTATGATACGAATGAAATTCAATGATTAAATTTGAGGATTTTCAGAAATCCAATAATTTCATAATTTTTGAAAAAAAAATTGTGAAATGACGATGTGGATTACTTCCCGATTTTTGTGGATTGATGAATTTAATTTTGATGGAAAATAATAATGTGTATGAGTAAACACTACTATGAGAATTTTAAATTTCGAGGACGAAATTCTTTTAAGGAGGATAGACTTGTCACTACTACGTTCCAAAAACAAGGATATTTTTGACTTTTTATATATTATTAATATTATGGTATTTATATTAAATGATTTCTCGATATGTATATTTAAATTTAAATAATTATGTGAGACGTGTAATTAAATATATTATTATATACAGTGTTCATTAATTTTGAGCTGGTAGACTTGACCTAGAAGCCCACCAGACGAACACCTGACCGAATTATGGGATTATGTATTTAATTGTTTTATTTAGAATTTAATTGTTGGAGATAGTAATTAATTACCGTAATTTATTTAATTATTGCGCATTGTCGTTGCTTCAATATTTGGAGCGATACCCTAGCTTTTGCTTTCCAACAGATTTCACAACCTTGCCCTAGACGTGCCCGCCTTCCATTCAGACCTTTTTGTAACTCATAATTATGCTCTCTTGTGCTTCATTTTAGCCGCACAAAATTCGTCGCGGACGTTTATTTAAATTCTAAATAAATTCTGATTTTGTATCGTTGTGCGTTCCAATCGAAATTGGAGGCAATCTTGGCCTATTTTTTGTGCGGCCCAAATTAGGGTAATATTCTGTTCTGAGTCTTCTTCATTAATGATATTGATGACCCGACCTAATTTTGGCCCCATGTACTCCTAATTAATTCTTGAACGCCAAGTGTATCTAATTTTAATTAATTAAATCAAGAAACCCACTTCTGTGCAATTTTCTAATTGATGGGGACTTAATTACAAAATTGCAATAATGTGTCACCATCCTATTGGGTTAACCCAAATGAAGGAAACCAACCCCCAATCTTGACTAGTCAACCTAATCTCTCCCTCCTCCTTTTGTTGCATTTTTATCCATGTTGAATCGTGGCCATCCATTTAAAATGGAGCCATCCCCACCACACAACCCCTTACATAAACCTCAACCCTCTTCCCAAGGCAACCCCATCCCTAGGTTGGCCGGCCCTAATTCCTAGGGGGTCACATCATCCTCCCACATACAAAAACCCACCTCTCCATGTTAAATTCTTCACAAACACATACACCATCACCAACACCTAAACCTAACACACCCTAACCTCACCCGGCCGACCACTCGACCGAGCATCTTCCCCGGCGAGCCTCTTCCGCTGTCAGTCCGACCAGCCCCGACCCGAGCGTCTGAGCTTCTCCACTCTCCTCCCCCACGGCGGCTGTGCAGCAAACCGATCCCGCTGCTCATCCCCGAGCAACACCGACTCCGGCTGAGCCACCCGACCGCTCCGACCTCCTGCACTCGACAAGACGCCGGCCTCCTCCAATACGCATTCCACACTCCGGCCACGAGCCAACCCCGCTCCCACCGGAACTACAGCCACCACCACCAGTGCCATCTTCCCCGACCACACGACATCCTCCCTACTCCGGCGTAGCTACACCCGTCTCCCTCATCTCCGGATGGCAGTACAGCCCGACCTCGCTGCACCTCCGTCCATTCACCACCACCATGAATACCCCCACCACCATCATAATCACACTCCGGCCAGTCCCCCGACGTCCTCCTCCCCCTGCATTTCCTTCTCCTCCTTGCATTAACTCCAGCCCCGCACTGATTAAGCCGACCCCGACGTCCTCCTCCCCCTGCATTTCCTCCTCCTTCTTGCATTAACTCCAGCCCCGCACTGATTAAGCCGACCCCAGCCTGACCTCCGGCCAACCCCCTGTGAGCCTCTCCTTCTTCCTTTTTAGTGTATATGTGTTTATACTAATACGTATTTGTGTGTGAATACGTATATACGTGTATGTGTATACGTATATGTGTGTATACGCGTATGTGAGTATATACGTATGTAGATACAAATACGTATTTGTAGTGTATGTGTATGTGTAAATGTATATGTGTATTTTCAAATTAGTATATATGTACATACATAGTGTATATTAGTACATGTATTAATATATTTTAGTACGTATATTAATACATATTTTTGGTATATATATATATATACCTATATATATATATGTATGTATTTTTGGTATAAATATATATATATATATATATATATATATATATATATATATATATATATATATATATATATATATAGTATATGTTTGATAAAACGTATTTTGGCATATATATTTTTAGGACATATAAGTACAGTATGTTAAATTCTATTTAGTATATAGACATATATATATACGTATTGTATCTCTTTCCATGAATTATGTTTATATATGTATACAATTAAAGTATATATATATACATATATCTATTATTGTAATTAATGGAAATTAATATATATATGTTAGTTAATGATATGTATATTTATATATCTCTACTAGATGACCCGAGTGTAAATACGGATACCCCGTATTTACATGGACCTATGACCCTGTGAACTGTCAGCAGACTGCCGCACGTACACTGACGTACTGGCAAGCCCCGTACCGTTGTGATCGTCTGTCTTGCACAATAATCACAGACGAGACGCCCGTGCAACTTGACGCACTTGACCCTAGTTTACTAGTGCCCTACCTGGCATAGCCCCTGAGTTTGATGTATTGTTGATTATGTGTTAGTGTAGCATCTGATGCAGTATTGTATTATTTTATGATATGTCTATAGGACGGTTGGATCATCCAAACGATATTCGGGAACAGGACATTGGTGTTACCAGCTAAGGACCCAAGGCGAGTACATTCTCTGACAGTTTCCCCTTATGTTGATTATTTCTATAACTCTTGTTGTATTGCATACATGACTCTGACACTGTTCTTTACACGAGTTGGCATCATTGAAACCTGTCACGAGGAGTCGTGATTTGGAATCCATCGTGCTAGCTGGGAAAAAACGGGAAAATATTAGTAGATTATGTGATCATATCCAACTCTACATGCATCATAGCTCACCCTACATCTTACGTCGGGTGCGGCCTGACCATTACATGTCTCATAGCTGTTATATATGATTAGCCTGACCACTACATGCATCATAGCTAACCAGATGGTTAGCCTGACCTACAAGAATCATAGCTAATCATATGTAACCAGCCTGATCAGTCCCAAGCCGATCACATGATATACTGATATTTCACACACTTAGTTAGATGATTCTTGACATGTATCTTTAGTGTATTGATCTAGCATCCCCATATGTTCTAGTTACCATTCTTGTACACACTTATATACCAGTTTATTGTTCTTGCGTGTACTTGTATTTCTATTTCATTGCTAGATGTACATTGATGATGACATGCTCCAGTATTCTATTTATTCCAGTATTTCTATTTTCCAGTACATCCATGCTCGTCAGTATTTCTTATTGCCAATATTCCTATCTGTCTTGTATTTTCTTTACACTGTGCTATAGATTTTGTCAATATATGTGGAACTGCTGTTAGAGATGTATTTCGTTCCAATCCTGACTGGATATATTTTCCAGACTGAGACATAGTGGACTTGTTTCCGACACACTTGGGGATTGGATGTTACTGATTCCAGGTATGGTTACTTGTCGTTAGACTTGTCTTGTATTTCATTGCTTGCTTCAAAATCTTATCGTGCTTTAGCTTATGTGATTGAGTATTTTCAGCATTATGTTGTGATATCCATGTCTCCTCATGGAGTCGGATATTCACGTGAGATTGGTTAGATAGTTACATGACCTAGACAGCGTTCTACCGCCGATGCTGCGGCGTAGGCTGGACGTACCCACGCTCTCGTTCCCCTATACCGGGTGCGGGTCGTGACACCCTGGCTCAGGAGGGACTTATCCCGAGGACCCGGGACTTGTAGCTTCTTAGTATTCTTTTGTACTGGATTTGTCTTTAGCTTATTATTTAGTATTTCTTCAGACTCATTGATGTTAATATTTTAGACTCATAAGTTGTATGTGACTATTCTATTCTTTATCATATTCGTGCTCGTTTCCATCTTAGACCTGTGATTGAGTATATTAATATTGTTGGTGGCTCATTATATTATTGGATAGATTACCCAAACAGCGTTCTACTGTCGATTCTACGGCGTAGGCTGGACGTTGTTCCTGACTTGTATCCATATATCGGGTGCGGGTAGTGACACATTTTTAGTGGTGGCCCATGCAGCTCTCTTCGAGGTCGCAATTAGTGTAATTCATAGTGGTGCTATGAATTGATTGCTATTACGAGCCTGTTTCAGAATATAGGATATAGGCTATAGGCTGAGAATACTCAATCACACCTAGAAAAGTTCTTTTGATTTATTCAACTATTCTTCCTTGATATTGATACTAGATCTATTCATCTGTCCTTCCTTGAGTGTCTTACATCATGTGCCATATCGATTCTTTCTTTCGCTTTGTCTCAAGATGCCGCCTAAGACTAGATCGCAGCAGGGGAGAGCAGCTTATGAGAGGTCTGCGATATCCCGAGGGCCTGCACCAGTCACTTCTTCGGTGATTGGAGTATCAGCTGCTTTCGGAGGTCCACCACCTACTCAGAGGACTATGCCAGCTGTATCTGAGGGACTTCCACCTCCACCTTTTATGCCAGCAGATGCGACACAGATGTTTACATTATTTTGTGAGATGCTGGAGGCACAGAGGGCTCAGTCAGAGGCACATCAGAGGCAGACCGACGTCTTGCGGTAGGGCATCGAGAGTGCTCATCAGCTTGATCGTGCCGTAGTAGAGAGAGGAGTTTCGGTCCAGCAGCAGGTTTCTCCTCAGGTTGCTCAGCTTCGGCCAGGCAATATTCAGGACTTCAAGAAGCTGGAGCCTAGGGTTTTCAAAGGGATGGAGGGCATCGTCTATGTTGATGATTAGCTCAAGGACATTGAGCGTCTTATAAGGGTGTCCCGTCTTTCTGAGGATCTGAAGGTTGAGGCAGTAGGACTTCAACTGTTCGACGTCGCCCACACTTGGTTCAGGAATGAGCCAATTCTTGTTGACGCAGGACAGTCTTGGTAGGTATTCAAAGACCTCTTCAAGAAGAAGTTCTTCGCTCGGGCAGACATGCTAGACTTGGGGAGGCAGTTAGAGAGCCTCATTCAGGGGAGCATGTATGTGGAGGAGTACGCTGCAGAGTTTAACAGGTTGAGCCGATCTATAGAGTATTTGGTGAGAGATCCCGAGGTTTGGGCTATTCGTTTCTGTTAGGGTCTAAACTGGGAAGTGAAGATCCTCATTCCGTCTTTTTATGAGATATACTCGAAGATACTTGTGGAGGCACGCAAGGTTGAGCGGGAGTTGGGTTTGAAGCCCAAAAGAGACCATAATTCTTTTCTGGGGGCCAACAGCAGTGCAATATCTGCCAAACATTCTCATTTCCAGTCTAGGCCTTTTCAGCAGCCACAACAGCACCAGATCCCAGCTAGGGCACCGTTTTACTAGGCACTATAGCAGCAGAGGCAGTCGCAGCAAGCTCCTTGCCACTTCTACAAGAAGCCCAGCCATATCTGGGAAGTTTACAGGATAAGGTTGGGAGTTTGTTTGTATTGTGGTACCGAAGGGCATCAGATGAGAGGGTGTCCTCATCGTGCAGTCCAGGGAGCAGCTTCAGCTCCGAGGTCACAAGCGAGACCACCTGCAATACAGCCGAAGGGACCACTTCCGACCCAGCAGCAGTGTTATGTCCAGAATCAACAGCAGAGAGGTGTATGGGACGAGCGTTTGCTATGACTATCGAGGAGGACGAGCCCACCGGAGATGTCATCGTAGGTTCTATTCTTCTTGATTTCATTCCAGCTTTAGCTTTGTTTGATAGTGGTGCTTCCCATAGTTTTGTATTTGTTTCTTTTGCTCTGAAGCATGGTTTGGTAGCTGAGTCTTTACTTAGGATTTACAAGATCATGACGGGGGGAGGCATTATCCTGGTTAATGATATTTGCAAGGATCAAAGAGTTACTCTGGGAGGCCGGGAGTTGAGTGTGTGTCTACTTGTTATACCACTTTCGAGCTACAACATTATACTCGGGATGGATTGGTTGAGTAGGCACCGTGCTAGTATAGACTGTAGAGGAGGTAGAGTTTTGTTTGGTCCGCCAAGAGATCCAGAGTTCGAGTTTGCTAGAGGAGCTGCAGAGCAGGGAGAAGGCATTATTTGTGGAGCTATGGCGGTAGACAAGGAGTTGCCGCATCCGTTGATAGCAGAGTTCTTGGATGTGTTTTCTGAGGAATTGCCAGGATTGTCGCCATATGGAGATGTTGAATTCTCTATAGACTTGGTGCCAGGTGCAGAACTAATTTCATAATATGTCTATAGAGTAAACAACAACGAGCTGGTCGAGCTGAAGAAGCAGGTGGATGAATTACAAGATAAGGGGTTTATCATATCGAGTTCTTCACCGTGGGGAGCCCCAGTATTGTTTGTACCAAAGAAGGATAGACTGGTGCGCATGTGCATTGATTATAGGGCATTGAATAATCTCACTATCAAGAATAAGTACCCTTTGCCACGAATTGATGATCTGTTTGATCAGTTGAGTGGTGCCAAGGTGTTTTCAAAGATAGACTTGGGATCAGGCTACCACCAAGTAAAAGTGAAGCCGGAGGACATACCGAAGACTGCTTGTAGAACTCGGTATGGCTAGTATGAGTTTATGGTGATGTCATTTGGGTTGACTAATGCCCCGGCGATATTTATGAATTTGATAAATAATGCCCCGGCGATACCTTGACAAGTTTGTGGTGGTGTTCATCAACGACATACTCATATACTCGAAGACACCGGAGGAGCACGAGGAGCATTTACGGATTGTGTTGGAGGTGCTGAGGAAGGAGAAGCTCTATGGAAAGCTTTCCAAGTGTGAGTTCTTCCTGGACAAGGTGGAGTTCTTGGGGCATGTTGTGACTGGTGATGGTATTTCAGTGGATCTGAAGAAGAACGCAGTAGTGGAGTCTTGGAAGACCCCGAGTTCGGTAGCAGAGATTAAGAGTTTCTTGGGATTGGCAGGCTACTACAGGAAGTTTGTGCAAAATTTTTTGAGGATTGCCGAGACGATGACCAGACTCACCAAGAAGGATGTAGAGTTTGATTGGACAGAGGATTTCCAGGTTGCTTTTGAGAAATTGAAGAAGAGGTTGACGTCTGCTCCTATTTTGACGTTGCCATCAGGGTCTGGAGATTTTACTATTTATAGTGATGCATCGGGGAAAGGTTTGGGTTGTGTTCTTCAGCAAAATGGGAAAGTGATTGCCTATGCATCCAGGCAATTGCGTCCTCATGAGAAAAACTATCCTACCCATGATTTGGAGTTGGCAGCAGTCATCTTTGTCCTGAAGTTATGGAAATACTATTTGTACGGAGAGCGTGTGGAGATCTTCACAAACCAAAAGAGCTCGAAGTACGTTTTCACACAGAAGGAGTTGAACATGAGGCAACGTCGGTGGTTGGAACTAATGAAAGATTTTGACATCTTTTTGTAATATCATCCTGGAAAAGCTAATGTAGTTGCCGATGCCTTGAGCAGGTATCCGGTAGCTATGTTCTTGATGCAGGATCGTTATTTGTTGGAGGACTTGAAGAGCTTGGGCATTGAGGTGATAGTTTCTAGTTTTGCTATACAGATATGGGGATTGCCGATACACTCAAAGTTGATGGACAGGATCAAGGTAGCACAGTATGAGGATGTATCTCTGAGGAGCATCAGAGCTCAGGTGAGAGCGGGATTGGAGGATGATTTCACCATTGCCGAAGATGGATCTTTGCGGCATAGAGTTAGGTTGTGTGTGCCTAGTGGGGAGCTGCGTGAGGAGGTATTGCAGGAAGGGCATCGCTCTCAGTATTCCATATATCCAGGTGCCAACAAGATATATCAGGATATGCGAGAGTGTGTGGTGGTATGACATGAAGAGGGGAGTGGCACAGTTTGTATCCAGATGCTTACTGTTCCAGCAGGTGAAAGCCGAGAGGCAGAGGCCAGGAGGTTTACTTTAGCCATTACCCATTCCAGAGTGGAAGTGGGAGCACATTACTATGAATTTTCTATCTGAAATTCCACGATCTCCAGGAGGGAAAGACGTGATTTGGGTCATTGTTGACAGGTTGACCAAGTCGGCCCACTTTTTTCCTTTCAAGGTGGGTTTGTCTACGGAGAAGCTGACAGAGATGTATGTGAGACAGATCGTCAGGATACATGGAGTTCCCGTCAGCATAGTCTCGGATCGGGATAGTCGTTTTACTTTTCATTTATGGAGGAGTTTGCAGGCGAGTTTGGGCACTCAGCTCAAGTTCAGAACTGCATATCATCCCCAGACAGATGGGCAGTCAGAGAGGACTATTCAGACTCTTGAGGATATGTTGCGCACTTGTGTACTAAATTTTGGGGGTTCTTGGGAGGACCATCTCTATTTGGTAGAGTTTGCTTACAACAACAGCTGCCATGCTAGTATAA
Source organism: Iris macrosiphon (assembly GCA_036927795.1). Taxonomy (NCBI): domain Eukaryota; kingdom Viridiplantae; phylum Streptophyta; class Magnoliopsida; order Asparagales; family Iridaceae; genus Iris; species Iris macrosiphon. Next base: position 83,502,144 of record JAYESA010000015.1, on the reverse strand, counting down.
AGATGTCACCATTTGAAGCTCTGTACGGTCGAAGATGTCGTACTCCCTCGTCCATCATGGGACGATATTGGAGAGAGAGTTTTGCTTGGGCCAGAGATGGTTGTGGATGCAGCGGAGAATGTTCAGTTGATCAGAGACAGACTTCGAGTGGTGTAGGACAGACAGCGGTATTGGGCCGATAGCCACCGGAGACCTTTGGAGTTTGAGGTATAGTTTTAGATTTTGTTTTGTGCTTAATATTGGTTGTTTGTTATAGATTAAGTTCTTAAGGTGGTGTTTTGTTCTAGGTGGGTGGTTTGGTGTTTTTGAGGATTTCTCCGACACGAGACACGATTCATTTCGGTGGAGACGGAAAGCTTAGTCCGTGATTCATCGGACCTTTCACTATTCTAAAGAGGGTCGGTGTAGTTATTTATAGACTAGACTTGCCACCTGCATTGGAGGGAGTACACAACGTGTTTCACGTATCATAGTTGAGATGGTACGTGGCAGATCCTAGTCATGTGTTGGATCACTCGAAGATAGAGGTGGGCCCTATTCTTAGCTATCCAGAGCAGCCAGTTGAGATTATGGATCGGAGAGAGAAGGTGCTGAGGAACCAGACTATTCCTTTGGTACGCGTCGCATGGAAGCATCACTCTCCAGGGGAGTCTACCTGGGAGAGAGAGGATGAAATGCGAGAGCGTTATCCATATTTGTTTGTGCCTTGAGGTATGTTCTGATATGTTCTTTCCTAGTTATATTCTTTTATTTTGTTATTTTCTGGGGTAGTTTTCGTCTTTGAATTCCGAGGACAAAATTATTTTAAGGAGGGTAGACTTGTCACTACCACATTTTCTAGGAAAGGGTAGTTTTATCATTTCATATTTAATTAAATATTGTGCATATTAAATAATTATTTATTATATTATTTAATTATTATTAGATGTTAGATTATTGATTTGGACTTGTGTTAGTGGATAGATTATTGATTTGGACTTGTGTTAGTGGACCTAACTAGATTAGTTTAGACTCATGGACCAACATGTATTAATTGTTAGAATTTAGCCCAACTAGAAAGCCCATCGATTAGGAGGGTGATTAATTTAATGAAACCATTAGACTAGAACCTTCCCTCCTTAATTATTTCTTCATGAGAGGCCCCAAGGCTATAATGGATATTACATAGTAGCTTGAGGAAGGGACAAGGGGGGCCGGCCTATTTAAAAGAGGAGGGGGAGTTTCTCTCTCCTCTTTTTATTTGAAATCTAGATCTAGAATTTCCCTCAACCAAATTCCTTCATTCCTACATCATTTCTCTACCAAATTTTATCCCAATTCCTTCCTAAATTACCATTGAAGACTAGTGGAGCAAGGATCTAGAAGAAGGAAGCAAGGATCTACAAAGAGGAGCAAGGATCTACAAGTTGGAGGCCAATTTTATTACATTTAGAGGTTTTATTGGGAATCCATCTCCCAATAGATACAATTCAGTTTGTCCCCTTAATTTAGGTCATAAATCTGAGATTTAACCATGAGAAATCAACCCATATGCATAGGCTACCTATAGGATTTGGATTTGAGTTCATAGGATGCCTATTGAGATAGTTATGGTGTTTTTTGTGTCAATTTTGGAGGAATTCCGAGATTGACACTTGTTGTATTTGTCAATTGGTCCTATAGATCAATTTGACATGTGTTTGTGTGTTTGTGGCTAGTGTCGTATCGAATTGGGTACGTGTTGGTCGTATCCCAATACTTTGGTGATACATATTGTTTTAGGGGTTTTTCCTCCGACACGGGGCTTTGTGCATGTCATATTTTGATACGGACACGTAGTTTTGTGTTTGACTCTTCGTATTGTTCATAAATTATATATTAAACTTGCTTGTGTCCTTCGGGGTACGTTTGGTTGTGTGGTGGACTCGTGTCGCAAGCGTATCATAGATCTAGTGTGATACGAGTGCAATACACTCTACGTGTTGGTTGCATTTTATTTCTAGATCTAATTCCTATTGTTCTTAGTCATTTATAATAAATGTATTTATATGTATGTATATATATATATATATTGTTATGTATATATATACTTATATGCGTTAGTGTATCATATATCTATATACCTATGTGTTATATATATATATATATATATATATATATATATATATATATATAGCTATGTGTGTATGTTATATCTAACTATATGTATACATTGTGGATGTATATATATATATATATATATATATATATATATATATATATATATATATATATATATATGAGTGAGAGTGTATATATATATAGTTGGTATATATATTAGTGTATATATATGTGTGTGTGTTATTGTATAAGAGAAGGGGGGCTCGACAGAATTAGCGACAGCAGCAATAGCAACAGCAACAACAGCAGCAGCATTAGCGACAGCAGCAATAGCAACAGAAGCAGCAGCATTAGCAAACAGCAACAGCAGCATTAGCCACAGCAGCAATAGCAAAAGCAGCAGCAGCATTAGCAACAGCAGCAACAACATCAACAGCAGCATTAGCAACAGCAGCATTAGCAACAGCAGCAGCAACAATAGTGACAACAGCAGTAGCAATAGCGACAGCAGCAGCAAATGCAAGCTCAAGGGAGCAGCAGCGTGTATCGGGGAGGGCTAACAAGTTGTAAGTTAGCTAGTTGGGTTAGTAGTATATGCATTGTTAGTATAATAGTTAGTTAGTTAGTTGTGGTTTATAGTTGGTAACTATATATATATCTATGTATGGTAAGGTATTAGTAAGTAGCTATATGTATGATAAGGTATTAGTTAGATTCTAAACTATATATATTATAAGTATTGTATTAGTATGTTATATTTAGTAGCTAATTGATTAACATATATTTAAGTTGAGTGTTAGACAATTACCTTGAGATACCATGGTAAGTGCCAAGGTATTGAGGATACCCAAGGTATTGGGTTTGGGTATCAAGAGGGGGATTTAGTAGTGTGATACCGTGTTGGTTCAAATCCAAGGTATCAATTTAGTAATTATAAATTAGGATTTTTTTTATATTTAATATTGTTTGGATATGTATATATGATATTTTATACCTCTTGTTTGCATATCTTGCGATACGGTATCTTAGTATCCTAGATTTAGCTTGTATGACCTAGATTCATAGTTTATGAACCCAACAACTTTGAGATAGACTCATGCAACCTAGAAATAGGTAGTTTGACCAAGTTTGACCAGTTTGACTTAGAGTTGACCTAGTTTGACTGTTTTGACTTAGAAATGGCTTGTTGACCTAGAAGTTGACTAGTTTAACTTATTTTTCATTTTGAAAGCTTGTATTGATGTTGTATTCCCTATCTAGGTCTTCGAGGCACCGTATCAGACATATATTAGACTATTTACGGGACTTCAGGCGAGTACATTCTCTGATAGTTTCTTATTTATGATATCCTCTATGTTCATTGTATCTAGTGTAGATATCCATATTTTCTTGACACGATGGTTACACGGATTGGTATATCCGGATCTCGTCATGAGATATTATTCCTTGGTATATGGTGTATCTTGTGCAAGTCTTCTTTCGTTCTTCTTCTTGTACATGTACAGACACTGATTCTCGGGGAGACTTGCTACCTTCTTAGGGAATCACGTGCCATAGCGTACCATGGTTGGATCCACTATACCAGTCGGGGTTGGGGAGTATGTAGTGTAGATATGTGATCATACCCATCTTGTATCTTGTTCTTGTATAATGTTAATCATATACCACACGTATTATTATCCAGGCCATAAATCTTGTATCAAGTTCCTAAGTCGATCACATATTAAAGCTAGTACTCACTCACTTAGTCATTAGTATTCTTGTTCATTGTCATATTATTCATTCTTGTATTTACTTCCAGTATTTCCTTATTGTATATCTCTCTTGTATCTATTATTGTATCTTGTATATTCATACATATTTACTGTTACATAGTTTTTATCATTGATTAGAACTGCTGTTAGAAATGTACTCTGCTCTTTTTCTGACTGGATATATTTTTTCCAGATGACACTGAGGAGTGGTACCCTACACATTACGGGCCTCAGGATGTTATGGGTTTAGAGTCAGAGACCCTGGCTCAGGAGGGACTTATCCCGACTGAGACAGATGACCCGGGACTTGTAGCTTCTTAGTATTCTTTTGTACTAGATTTGTCTCCAGCTTATTGTTTAGTATTTCTTCAGACCCATTGATGTTAATATTTTAGACTCATGAGTTGTATGTGACTATTCTATTCTCTATCATATTCGTGCTCGTTTCCATCTTAGATCTGTGATTGAGTATATTGATATTGTTGGTGGCTCATTATATTGTTAGATAGATTACCCAAACAACGTTCTACCGCCGATTCTGTGACGTAGGCTGGGCATTGTTCCTGACTTGCATCCCTACATCGGGTGTGGGTCGTGACATTGGGTGAACATTGTCTACTTTAACGTTGGATAAATATTATCAAAGTTAAACATTGAACATTGTCTAGGATTTGATCACATATCTAGCTAACACTTTCCCTTTCTCCCGACTAGTACAATGGATCCAACCATGACACATTACGATACAAGATACCCAAGGCCTTGTAAACAATAAACCTTGAACATTGAACATTGAACATTGAGAATACGAGGAACAATGAAATAATATATATAATATTCCATGACTGATCCATGTGTATACTAGTCCATGTACCAATGTGTCTAGAGCCATGTAAAACATTTCTAAATACTTGCATTATAGTAATTATCAAATAATAAAAACTATCAAAGAATGTACCCGCCTGTGGTCCATAGCAATGAATTTCAAATTGTGTCCCAACTGGTGTCACATAGACCTATATGAGGAATATTACATTAATACAAGGTATTGGAATGAATTTAAGTTAAACTAGTCAACATCTAGGTCACAAAGCCATTTCTAAGTCAAACCGACTATTTCTATGTTGTATGAGTCCAACCCTAGGATACTAGGTCTATACTTTATGAAACTAAGCTACACTAGCTAATATACAATACTATGAAACACACAAAATGTTGTATCCTAAGATATACAAGTTTTAATAAAAAAAATAGTAATATATATATATATATTCAAGTCAATATATATAGTACTTAACTAATCAATGAAAATTAGGATACCTTGGCCTTGCGCCAATGCGTATCACCCTACCACACACCAATCTCGATACTCAAATCCAATACCTTGAGTATCAACCCATTACCTTGATATTATCTTGGTATCCCAAGGTAATACAAATCCTCATTCATAAAGCAAATACCCAATAAACTAAACTATATGCTAACACATAGCTATTTAATACCTCTAACTACTAACATATATTATCTACTAATACATACCTATTAAATTAACATATAATACATATCAATTACTTAGATACTAACTATACAATACATATTAACTTACCACCAAAACATATAAACATACATAGATATATATATATAGTTACTTAGCTAACTATTACCCAAATCTACTAACCATTAAACTATCAATGCATATAACTAACTATCTAGCTACTAGCTATGACTACTAACCAAATACCATAACTAGATAACAGAAAGCTTCCTACTGCTGATACTGTGTGAATGCTCTGCTGATACTGTGCTGATATTGCTGCTTCTCTTGCTGAGTATACTGCTCAGTAGCTCGATGTCTCTGCTCAGTGTATGCTGCACACTGAACTGTGTTGCTGTTATTCTCCCTGCTGCAGAACTAATGCCCAGTGCACTGATGCATTTATCCACTGCCCGAGCTTCCCTCACCAAACTACCTCACTGCCTGTTGCTCTATGAAACTGAGCAGTAATTATTATGCATTAAAGTACAGGGGAGGCTGCATACTATCTGTTACTTGCTCACTGATGGAACTGCTACTCGTCCCAGGCTGCTGCAGTGGCTCGAGGCTGCTATCACACACTGCTTCTCAATGCAGTGTTTGATCTGATGTGTACTGATAAATGCATTGGCTGCTGCTCAAGGATGCTGTAGTTGTTGCAGTTTGCAACTGATGTAAACTGCTCTCTGAGCTGTGCATTGCTGCACAAAATTTGTCTCCCCTTGCTGCTGCAGTGAGGTTGATTGTGGTTGCTCACTGCAGTGGCTGAATGTAGTGTCTACTGCCTGAGCTTCCCTTCCCCTTTGTTGATATGTAGTTGAACTGCACTGCACAGTCTTGCTACTTGATGTGGCTCAATGCAGTTTGCTCTCACTTGCCTTGTTGTATGATGGTACTGAATGCCTAGAACTTGCTGTTGATCCACTGCACAATGCCTGAATGGCTGCACCTCTTTATGTTCTTGCTATAATTGCTACGACACCTCAGTTTGCATACTGCATTGCTCTCCCTCTGTGAGCAATAACTGTTACTGATACTCCCTGTGCTTGCAGAATTTGATGCAGTTGGTTTCCCTTGTTGAGCATACTTCTCAGTGATGCAAACTGCATGCACTGCTCTCCTCAGTGACCCGAGCTCACAAAAAATTGCTAAACTGCTATGCCTCCTTGTGTACACTGCACAGTTGTTCATCTGGTGTTCAATTACTCGAGTATCTCAGTACAGGCTCTCCCTCTTGCTGATACTGAAAGATACTGAACTGTGTTATGCATGAGCCCTCCCACTTACTCACTACATATCCATACACACACACATATATCCATATGCACACACCTATATATATCAACTCTCATATATATATATATATATATACTCTCATCTCGACACACATATAACATATATATACAACCACCTATATACTATCAACCTATAATTATAGACACTCCTTAACTCGACACATAGATAGACACAACTCTATAGATATATGCACTCTCACTATACATATATAGACATATATACACAAACACACCTATACACGTATATATATATATATATATATATATATATATATATATATATATAGACTCAAACATATATACATATACATAGATAGATCAACACACTTACATATATACCCATATATTTTCCAACATACATATATACTCATCTATATATTAATCTATATATGTATCAATCCCCTCATCTATGCATATATATATATACAATCTCATATATACATATATATATAAAACCATATACACATATATACAATATCATATAATCTAACATACATATATATATACACACGCACACATAGAATTAAGGGCAAATGAACAAACACGTGGAGTGCACCGCACCCGTATCACACTCATTCAATGATACGCTTGTGATACAGCTCCACCACACAACCAAACGTATCCCGAAGGATACGAGCAAGCCTAGAATACTAATTATGCATAATACGAACAATAATATACACAACTACGTGTCCGTGTCGGAGGAAAACCCCCAAAATCTACCCGTATCGCCAAATTGACGAGATACGGCCTACACGTACCCAATTGTAGACACGACACTAGTCACAAACAAACATACACATGTCATATTGATCTATTTGACCAATTGACAAACACCACATGTGCCAATCTCGGAATTCCCCTAAAATTGACACAAAAACACACATAACTTCCACCATAGGTCTCCTATGAACCTAATTCCAATTCCTATGGGTAGCCTATGCATGTGAGATAGTTTCTCATAGTTAAATCTAAGATTTATAGTCTATTAAGAGGAAAAAAATGAAATGTACCTATTGAAAGATGGACTCCCAATAAAAATCTCCAAATGTAGAAATGTAGCTCCTCCTTGTAGATTTTGGCCTCCTTCTTGTATATCCTTGTTTTCTTCTTGAAGATCCTTGTTGTAGTAGCCTCAATTGAAGAATAGGGAAGGAATTTGTGAAGAAAATTGTGAGGGAATGGTGAGAGAATAAATAAATTAGAAAGGGAGAAAAAATCTAGATCTAAAATAAAATAAGAAATGAGAAGAGACTCTCTCTCTCTCTCCTCCCTCCTAAAGTGGCCGACCCTAGCCCCTCTCCCAAGCTATATAAAATATCCAACTTACCCCTTGGGGCCTCTCATGAAGAAATTAATTAAGGAGGGAAGGTTCTAGTCTAATGGTTTCACTAATTAATTCATCCTCCTAAACCATGGGCCTAATTATTGGGCTCAATCTAAACTAACATATAATGTTGGGTCCATGCATCTAACTAAATTAGTTAGGTCCACTACACAAGTCCAAAATAATCTAGCATCAAATAATAAATAAATAATACAACAAATAATTAATACACATGCACAATATTTAAATATAATAAATCCTAAAATAAAAATACCCGTATCAATTACCAAACTACCCTTAATTAAAAAAGTGAAGGTGACATAGAATGAGTTTAAATTGGTTTAAAACGAGTATAGATGGGTGATTCTAAACAAATTATGGTATAAAATTTACCATAGATTGATAAAAATGTGTATGGATGGGTGTTTCTAAATGATATTATGGTATATAATAAGCTTAAATTGGTAAAAACAAGTATAAATAGGTGATTCTAACCAAAATATAGAATATAATAAACGTAGAAGGATGAAAACGAGTATGGTTGGGTGATTTTAACCGAAATATGGTATAAAATGTGTAGAATGGAGAAAATGAGCTTAGATGTATGATTCTAACCAAAATTATAGTATATAATGGGCGTAGATGGTGAAAACGAGTATAGACGTGTGATTCTAACCGAAATAGAGTATATAACCAGCCTAGATTGGTGAAACGAGTAAAAAAATATGATTTTAACCGAAATAAGATATCAAATGCTCATAAAATAGTAAAAACAGGTATAAATGAGTCATTCGAACTGAAACATGGTATAATATGATCGTAGAATGATAAAAATAAGTCTAGATCATTGATTATAATCGAAATATGGTATAAAAGGGACATAATCGTGAAAGCGAGTACATATGAGTGATTCTAACCGATAGATGGTATAGAAATGCGCATATTAGAGAAAAATGAATATAGATGGGTGATTCTAACTGAAATATGATATAGAATAAGCATAGAATGGTTAAAACGAGCATCGATGGATTATTGTAACCGAAGAATAGGCAATATTGATGAAAACGAGTATAGATGGGTGATTCTAAATAAAATTATGTTATAGAATAAGCTTAGATTGGTGAAAACAACTATAAATATGTTATTCTAACTGAAATATAGAATAAAATAATTCTAGAATAATAAAAATAAGTATAGATGGGTGATTTTAACCAAAATATGATATAAATTAAGTATATAATGGTAAAAACCAAAATTACGGTATAAAATAGCAGTAGAATGGTAAAAAGAGTATAGACGTGTGATTCTAACCGAAATATGGTATATAACTTGTCTAGATTAGTGAAACGAGTATAGAATTTTGATTCTAAACGAAATAAGGTAACAAATGCTCGTAAAATGGTAAAAAACGAGTATAGATGGTTGATTCTAATTAAAATATAATATAGAATGAGTGTAGAATAGTTAGAACGAGTATCGATGCATGATTCTAACAAAAATATATTATAGAATAGACATAGATTGATGAAAACGAGTATATATGGGTGAGTCTTACCAAAATTATGGTATATAATGAGGTTAGTTTGGTAAAAACATATTTAGATCGGTAATTCTGACCAACATATGGTATAAAACTGACGTAGAATGGTAAAAATAAGTATAGTTGGGTGTGAAATATGATATAGAATGAGCGTAGAATGGTTAAAACCAGTATGGATGGGTGATTCTAACCAAAATGTGGTATAAAACAAGTGTATGATGGTAAAAACGATCATCTAGATCGTTGAATGATGAAAACGAGTTTAGATCATTGATTGTAATCGAAATATAGTATAAAACAAGGTAGAATCTTGAAAGCGAGTATATATAGGTGATTCTAATAGAAATATGATATAGAATGTATGTAGATCGGTAAAAACGAGTAAAAATGGGCGATTCTAACCGAAATATGGTATAAATATGGCACAAATTTGTGGAAACTTGTATTAAAATATAATTATAATTGAAATAAGTTATCAAATGCTCATATAATGGTGAAAACAAGTATTAATGAGCAGTTCTAACCGAAATATGATATATAATGAGCGTGGATTGCTGAAAAAAATTTAGATCGATAATTCTAACAAAAATATGGTATAAAACAGACGTAGAATTGTGAAAACGAGTATAGATGGATGTTTTTAACTGAGATATGATATAGAATAAGTTTAGATTGGTTAAAAAAGTATAGATGTGTGATTCTAATAGAATTATGGTGTAAAATTTACCATAGTTTGAAAATAACTAGTATGGATGGGTGTTTCTAAATGAAATTATGGTATAGAATGATCTTAGATTAGTAAAAACAAGTATAAATAGGTGATTCTAATCGAAATATAGAATATAATGAATGTAGAAGGATGAAAACGAGTAAAGTTGGGTGATTTTAACCGAAATATGGTATAAAATGGTAAAAATAAGCATATATGTGTGATTCTAACCAAAATTATAATATAGAATGGACGTAGATGGTGAAAACAAGTATAGACGATTGATTCTAACGAAATATAGTATTTAAGCAGCCTAGATTGGTGAAACGAGTATAAAAATATGATTCTAACCGAAATAAGGTATTAAATGCTCATAAAATGGTAAAAATGAGTGATTTGAACTGAAATATGGTATATTATGATCGTAGAATGATAAAAACGAGTCTAGATTATTGATTCTAACCAAAATATGGAGTAAAATATGGGTGATTCTAACCAAAATATGGTATAATATGATCGTTGAATGATAAAAATGAGTCTAAATCGTTGATTGTAATCGAAATATAATATAAAACAGGGGTAGAATCATGAAAGCGAGTATAGAAGGGTGATTCTAAAAGAAATATGGTGTAGAATGTATGTAGATCGGTAAAAATGAATAAAAATGGATGACTCTAACCGAAATATGTATAAAAGTGGAAACTAGTATTAAGATATAATTATAATCGAAATAAGGTATCAAATGCTCGTAGAATGATAAAAACAAGAATAAATGAGTGATTCTAACCGAAATATGGTATATAATGGGTGTGGATTGCTGAAAAAATATTTAGGTCGGTGATTCTAACCAAAATATAGTATAAAACGGACGTAGAATTATGAAAACGAGTATAGATGGTGATTTTAACTGAAATATGATATAGAATGACTATAGAATGGTTAAAACGAGTATAAATGGGTGATTCTAAGCAAAATATGGTATAGTATAGGCCGTAGATTGATGAAAATCGGTATAGATGGGTGATTCTAACCAAAATTATTATATAAAAAGAACGTAGATTGGTGAAAACATGTATAAATAGGTGATTCTAATCAAAATATGGAATATAATAAACGTAGAATGATAAAAACGAGTATGTATGGATGATTCTAACTAAAATATGGTATAAAACATGTAGAATAATAAAAATAAGTATAAATATGTAATTCTAACCAAAATTATGGTACAAAATGGACATAAGGCAGAATTATTTCAATAAAGAACTTCGAGTTAATGAAAGAAAAAAACAAAATGAATGAATAAAAAAAGGGGGGTTAACTAGTATCTATTTTTTTAATTATTTAATGGTGAAAAAGTGTATGGACGTGTTATTCTAACCAAAATATGGTATATAACCAACGTATATTGGTGAAACGATTATAGAAATATGATTCTAATCAAAATAAGTTAACAAATGCTCAAATAATATTGAAAATGACTATAAATGGATAATTTCGAACCGAAACATGGTATAATATAACCGTAGAATGATGAAAACAAGTTTCAAACTTTTATTCTAATCAAAATATTATATAAAATAGGGGTAAAATCATGAAAACGTGTATAGATGAGTGATTCTAACCGAAATATGGCTAGAATATGCATTGATCGGTGAGAACGAGTATAGAAGGATGATTCTAACGGAAATATGGCATAAAAGTGACATAGATTTGTGAAAACGAGAATTAAAATATGATATAATCAAAATAATGTATCAAATATCATAGAATGGTGAAATCGAGTATAAATGAGTAATTATAATTAAAATACGATGTAGAATGAGCGTAGAATGCTTAAAATGTGTTTAGATTGATAATTTTGATCAAAATATGGTATAAAACGGATGTAGAATTATGGAAACAAGTATAAATTGGTAATTCTAACTGAAATAATATAGAATGAGCATAGAATGGTTAAAACAAGCATCAATGGATTATTCTAACCAAAGAATATGAGAGATTAATGAAAATGAGTATAAATGGGTGATTCTAACCAAAATTATGGTGTAGAATAAGCTTAGATTGGTGAAAACAAGTATAAATAGGTTATTATAAATAAAATATGGAATATAATTATTGTAGAATAATAAAAACAAGTATGGATGGGTAATTCTAACCAAAATTACGGTATATAATGGACGTAGAATGGTGAAAACGAGTATAGACGTATGATTCTAACCAAATATGGTATATAACTTGCATAGATTGGTGAAACGAGTATAGAAATATGATTCTAACGGAAATAAGGTATCAAATGCTCGTAAAATAGTAAAAACAAGTAGAGATGGGTGATTCTAATTGAAATATGATATAGAATGAGCGTAGAATAGTTAAAACGAGTATCGATGGGTGATTCTCACAAAATATGGTGTATAATAGCATAGATTAATAAAAACGAGTATATATGGGTGATTCTAACCAAAATAATGGTATATAATGAGCTTAGTTTGGTGAAAACATATTTTGATCGGTGATTCTGACCAAAATATGGTATAAAACGGATGTAGAATGGTGAAAACGACTAAAGTTGGGTATAAAATATGATATAGAATGAGCGTAGAATGGTTAAAATATAGATGGGTGATTCTAACCAAAATATGGTATAAAACAAGTGCATGATGGTGAAAACGAGCATCTAGTAATTCTAACCAAAATTATGGTATAGAATGGGTGTAGAATGGTAAAAACATGTATCGACGTGTGGTTATAACCGAAATATGGTTTATAATTGTCCTAGGTTGGTGAAACGAGTATAAAAATATGATTCTAACCGAAAAAGCTATTAAATGCTCGTAAAATGGTGAAAACGAGTATAAACGAGTGATTCAAATTGAAACAAAGTATAATATGATCGTTGAATGATGAAAATGAGTCTAGATAATGAATTATAACCAATATATAGTATACAACATGGGTAGAATTGTAAAAGCGAGTATAGAAGGATGATTCTAACAGAACTATGGTATAAAATATAGGTAGATCGGTAAAAACGAGTAAAAATGGGCGATTCTAACCAAAATATGGCATAAAAGTGGCACAAATTTTGGAAACTAGTATTAAAATATGATTATAATCGAAATAAGGTATCAAATGCTCGTAGAATGGTAAAAACAAGTATAAATGAGTGGTTCTAACCGAAATATGGTATAGAATGAGGGTGGATCACTGAAAAATATGTAGATCGGTGATTCTAACAAAAATATGGTATAAAACGGATGTGAAATTATGAAAACAAGTATAAATGGGTGATTCTAACTGAAATATGATATAAAATGAGTTTAAATTGGTTTAAACGAGTATAGATGGGTGATTCTAACCGAATTATGGTGTAGAATGCACCATAGGTTGATAAAAATATGTATTGATGGATGTTTCTAAATAAAATTATGGTATAAAATAAGCTTAGATTGGTAACAACAAGTATAAATAGGTGATTGTAACCGAAATATGGAATATAATGAACATAGAAGGATAAAAACTAGTATGGTTGGGTAATTTTAAACAAAATATGGTATAAAAA